>OY804575.1:47532513-47625879 GCA_963680875.1 Bathymodiolus brooksi | reverse complement strand
GTTGTAATGGTTTACAGACAAGAAGATACATGTAGTTGGTAATGGTTTACAGACAAGAAGATACATGTAGTTTGGTTATGGTTTACAGACAAGAAGATACATGTAGTTGTAATGGTTTACAGACAAGAAGATACATGTAGTTGTAATGGTTTACAGACAAGAAGATACATGTAGTTGTAATGGTTTACAGACAAGAAGATACATGTAGTTGTAATGGTTTACAGACAAGAAGATACATGTAGTTGTAATGGTTTACAGACAAGAAGATACATGTAGTTGTAATGGTTTACAGACAAGAAGATACATGTAGTTGTAATGGTTTACAGACAAGAAGATACATGTAGTTGTAATGGTTTACAGACAAGAAGATACATGTAGTTGTAATGGTTTACAGACAAGAAGATACATGTAGTTGTAATGGTTTACAGACAAGAAGATACATGTAGTTGTAATGGTTTACAGACAAGAAGATACATGTAGTTGTAATGGTTTACAGACAAGAAGATACATGTAGTTGTAATGGTTTACAGACAAGAAGATACATGTAGTTGTAATGGTTTACAGACAAGAAGATACATGTAGTTGTAATGGTTTACAGACAAGAAGATACATGTAATTGTAATGGTTTACAGACAAGAAGATACATGTAGTTGTAATGGTTTACAGACAAGAAGATACATGTAATTGTAATGGTTTACAGACAAGAAGATACATGTAATTGTAATGGTTTACAGACAAGAAGATACATGTAGTTGTAATGGTTTACAGACAAGAAGATACATGTAGTTGTAATGGTTTACAGACAAGAAGATACATGTAGTTGTAATGGGTTTACAGACAAGAAGATACATGTAGTTGTAATGGTTTACAGACAAGAAGATACATGTAATTGTAATGGTTTACAGACAAGAAGATACATGTAGTTGTAATGGTTTACAGACAAGAAGATACATGTAGTTGTAATGGTTTACAGACAAGAAGATACATGTAGTTGTAATGGTTTACAGACAAGAAGATACATGTAGTTGTAATGGTTTACAGACAAGAAGATACATGTAGTTGTAATGGTTTACAGACAAGAAGATACATGTAGTTGTAATGGTTTACAGACAAGAAGATACATGTAGTTGTAATGGTTTACAGACAAGAAGATACATGTAGTTGTAATGGTTTACAGACAAGAAGATACATGTAGTTGTAATGGTTTACAGACAAGAAGATACATGTAATTGTAATGGTTTACAGACAAGAAGATACATGTAGTTGTAATGGTTTACAGACAAGAAGATACATGTAGTTGTAATGGTTTACAGACAAGAAGATACATGTAGTTGTAATGGTTTACAGACAAGAAGATACATGTAGTTGTAATGGTTTACAGACAAGAAGATACATGTAGTTGTAATGGTTTACAGACAAGAAGATACATGTAATTGTAATGGTTTACAGACAAGAAGATACATGTAGTTGTAATGGTTTACAGACAAGAAGATACATGTAGTTGTAATGGTTTACAGACAAGAAGATACATGTAGTTGTAATGGTTTACAGACAAGAAGATACATGTAGTTGTAATGTTTACAGACAAGAAGATACATGTAGTTGTAATGGTTTACAGACAACCAAAATGTCGTTAGCATGTTAAGGACAGAACAGTCCTACACAAATTAGTTCTCGGTATGTTTAGTACATGTTTTAAATACAACATTAACATTCATATGGTTTGAATCCCAGGGTCAGAAAAATGATAAAGCTGACTTGAGTTGTATTGTTGATTACGACGACTGGAGTATATCAGAGTACATCTATCAGATCATAGAATTTAATTGGGGACCACATGAAGTAGATTGGTTTGCGTCAGACCACAATTTCACACTTTAAAGTTTTTTATTCAAGATATTGGAATATGTATAGATGTATTTACAGTAGATTGGCACGGGTTAATGGTTTATTTGTACCTCCTATATTTTTAATACCACGTGTATTGAAATTTATGAGACAGTAGAGCAATTGGAACTTTGATTGTTCCATGTTGGCCGTCGGCCAATTATTGGTCAATGTTATGTCCGAGTGGTAAAGGCCCTGCTACACGGTAAAGCAAGCATCGCGATACTTGTATCATGATCCTTGTCAGTTTACACACTAAATCAAGTAGCATGTTTCATGCAGAGTTTGCTTACAAATTGTTCCCACCAAAATGGAGAATCCTGACAATGAAGACATTATCATACAAATTGAAGAGACTCCATCTGTTCCTTTGACCAAATAACATCACTACTTTTTTCCCCTTTCCAGTCATGTTTTATTTACCATGTGCTGACCATGTGCTTTTATTTGTTGATGATGTTGTAACCTGCTGACCTCAAACCAAGATCTCTGATTGGTCAGAGATAAAATGTATCGTGATCCTTGCTGTACATAATAGAACATGTTCTACACAAAGTGTATATCATGCAACTTCTAAAAGTTGCATGATACAGAGTAATAGCACTGTTACACTGTATTTTTTGGTTTATGATACAAGTATCATGATACTTCACGGTGTATATTCATAACGACTCCTTTCCGATTAAATCGGCGTTCTTGCCTCCTTTCCGAATCGGGAAACGCAACCTTTCGGAGCTATGTTCAGACAACATGCATTTCAAACTGATTGATATGAAAACTAAAGGTATGTAAGACTTTTCTGAGCAGTTCATGGAACATTTCAATCATCATAGTAACTCAAAATAGCTTGAAAAGGGTTAGTTGACCTATCTTCTGGACGAAATCTGTGACACTGTAAACGGTGAGGTGAGTGTGTCGTACATAAATCACTTTAATGTTCAAAATATGAGACAGACAATTAAATTAACACCCTAATTTTGCAATCTGGTACCGTCCTTGTTTTACATTCGTATTTTGTCATTCATTTTTTCAGTAAATTTACGAAAAATTGGTGATTTACAAAAGTCAAAGAAACGCCTCTTTTCCGATCAGTCGAATATAACATCTATTCTGGAAACGATTCCTTTCAGAAGGTGAATCGATGATGTTTGAACAATATTATCATGATTGTGAAAACATGTAAAAGAACGTGACAAAGTCAAGAAAAAAAGTCACACAAATAACACAGAACAATTAAAGACAGACCCACAGAGAAAACTTAAATATTAATATGAAAATGAGAGCATCGGACGTGCCCAATGACATGTCTAAAAATGCTAAAAACACCAACTTAATAGGCATACAAAGACGTTAGGGGATATAATAATTTCACTGTAAAGACAGTAAACTCTATTTTCGATATAAATTGTTAGCCCCTCGGTTTATCTGTTGCGTTTAAGGGTAGAATGGTCACTGGGTTTTTCATGATTGATTTCTGTCTCATTTTAGAACTGATTAAACCCAGGGACCATCCCTGCCAGGTTTGGTTTAATTTGGTTCAGCAGTTTCAGAGGAGAAGATTTAAATGTGATTTTTTATGAAAATATGCCTAATTTGCATAATCGGTATAAATCGGCTGAAAGAAATATTTCACAGAAAAAATCGGAATATATGTTAAACTACTCCCTGCCATGTAGCTGCAGTTAAAATTTGAGCTCATTTTGACTTATACTAAAGCAGCAATGGACAATTAAATTTGCATCCCCCCTTTTTTCTATTTTTAGCTTGGCGGCCATATTGGTTGGAAGTCGTGATCACCGGACACAATTTTGGAAGGGGGCCATCCAAGGACCATTCCACCAAAGCTTGGTTGCAATTGGCCCAGTGGTTTCTGAGGAGAAGATTTAAATGTGAAAGTTTACGACGTACGACGGATGCCAAGTGATGGCAAAAGCTCACATGGTCTTTGGCCAGGTGAGCTAAAAAGGGTGCACTCGACTCGCAAGTGATAAAGTTTACCAGTTATTTGCCCACGGTCGGTGGTTCACTCCGGTTTCCTCCACGACTAAAACTGGTCGCCATGATATAGCTGAAATATTGTTGAAAGTGGCGTTAAAACACCAAAAATCCAAATAAAAAAAATTTAAAATGTTGTAAAGTAAATCCATGAAATCGTATGTAAGTCGAACAATAAATGGTTTAATCTCGTTGAGATTAGGATTCCGAAGAAATTTTCTGTCTGTTCTTCATCCTAATCTCGTTTCAAGACCTATCAAGGGTATTCTGGAAATTTTTAATTTGACCACCCGGTGCATTCCGATGGATATTTTGGCATGGACGGATTGTGTCAGATCAAGTGCAGGTAAGATTTCATAAATAGACATATTTTCTAGTTCAAATCTGCAAAAATATTGATATTTCCTTACCTTTTACAGCGTATATCCGACAAAATAATCCAAACCTATTATCTATTTCAATGGAACTGTTATTGTCTTAAAATTGTTGTGTAATTGGTTTTGATAGACATGTTACTCGAGAAACATCACGTTTTTGAAATTTTCCTTCTTGGTGTTGCGTAGATATGTAACAAATATTTTTGTGTGCGCTTAAAATAAAATCATCATCGTCCAGTGAGATCACGTAGGATCTCATTTCGATTTCTTGTATGTATATTGTGTTCCGTCATCTATGTTTTCAGTCACTAAATATGGCAATTAAAAGATAAATTGACAAAACGTACTTACCGTCTGTTGTGAAAATAAATCAAAAGTCGGAATGGAAGCGTTTCCCGATTCGGAAAGGAGGCAAGAACGCCGATTTAATCGGAAAGGAGTCGTTACGAATATACACCGTGTACTTGCTTTACCGTGTAACAGGGGCTTTACGGATTTATAGATCAAGTGATCGGATATATTGATTTACCTGTTGCAAAGATGTTTAAGATTCCAGGTAAAAGTCAGAGATATATTTTTGGTATTACTGATCTGATGTTTAGAATGCTAGCTTTAAGGTTAGATTTCAAACAATAGTGAAGTAGTAATATTTTTTTTAAAGGTTGTATACCTTGAAATTTACTAGCTATTAATGCTTGTCTGTTTTTCAGATGATAAAAAGGAAGGTATGTTAAGGCCTTGTACAGTTTTGATATACTAACTTTTTAATGCATATCTAAATTTCATGACATACTGAAATATTGTTCAAAGTGGCGTTAAACACCATAAACCCTCTAAATTTCATTTTCAGAACTGGCATTAAAGGCTTGATATATGATATCAGCCTTGTTGATAACTAATACACTAACATCGAATGCTATGTCAAGCATTAAGACTATATGTTAAATAGTTTTGTTGGAGATTTACTAATATACAATGATTATATGTATTAATATTATTTAATGATAAGAATGTGCTTATTGAAATTTCTGCTATACACAATGTACATGTATTTTTGCAGGATCATGAGTCTGATGTACAACTTTTGTCGTCACCTTTATTTGGGAATGTAGATTTACTTATAGATTTGTTGTGTCTATCTGAGGCAGATAGTACATTTAAAGCAAATTATGTGGGATTCATGCATTGGAAAAAGCTGTTACGAATGGTATTAACATGTTGGATATATTCCCATGAAATCTGTTTCATGTTGCATTTATTTATTTATCTTCTTTAATACAAACAAGTCGTACCGTCAGTCCCGTTACTACAGCTTATACTGGGCGCATACTGTTTGGGAAAACATCTCCGACTAATAGTCTGATAGCCAAAAACGTGTTTGATGGTGCAAAACGTCGATTAGTTACACCTATAGAGAAAAAGGAACCCATTACTCCTGATATGTCACTTAAATTGTATAATTCAGTTTTCAAAGAGAACAATCTTATGTCACAGCGTATTATCAGTTCTTGCCTACTTGCCTTTGCAGAATTTCTGCGTGTTTCCGATTTTCGAATCTTAATTATGTGTCGATTTTTATTCCTATCAGTAAAACTGACATATATCGCGACGGAAATACAGTTGTGTATGTCATATCCAGAATGGATAGCAACTTGTATCCAGTTAAAAAATTTAGAAAAGTATTTATTGTTGTTGAATAGAAACTTAACTAAGTGTAAGGATCGTTTTGAATTGCGAAAGGAGAATAGACCACTTTCATACACAAGATAATTTTATTGAAATAAAGACCAGACAATGATCTATCTTCAATGTCAATACAACAATGTACATGTACAATGTAAAATAACAATACAAAAAGAACAATAAACATATACTTAATTGAAGTTGTAGTATCTCAGCTGAGGAAGGTTGAAAAGAGTTATCTCTCTTTTCACATTAAACACTCGTATGATGGAATTATACATTGATGCATTTCGACCGTTTGTTTCTGATATTAAAAAATATGGATTACACAGTTTGAGACCTGGTGGTGCGACTACCGCAGCAGATTGGATTGTGCCATTTCTGACCGTTTGCAAAAGACGGATACGTTTAAAAAGCTTCATTAAAAGACAGGTTAATTGGTTCCGAAAATATAGGTTTATGACTTTAATTTTGGATGCGTGATAAATAATTTAAAAATGATCTGATTAGTTTATTTATTAAGAAACAAGATAAAATTTAATTTCGATTTCCCGTTCTTTTTATTCAGCACATGGCACTGTCGTGTGGCTATGCAATTTGAATATTGTTTTTCAATTATTGGCCTATATATAGATATTTATGGGTATGGTATGTTGTCTATGGGTTTTTTGATTGTTGTCTAAAAGAATTTTAGTTTAATATTATTGTATTGCAAATAAAACAGCAATGGGATTGGACAAAAAGTTATCACAACTTATGGACTGTCCTCTCCCTACAAATAATACACATATAATAATGTCAACAAAAATAGCACATACACAAATATAAATAATATTTAACACAATATAGTGAACCATGGGATATAAATTGATGTTGATGTAGACCAGATGACCGACCACTGATTAGAATCTTTTTGTTTGTCTAATATATGCTCGAACTTTATTGAAGATATTAGAATTTTCGTTTATACTAATTTCATCGTTTCCAAAGAGTAATGTTTCTATATTTTTGTTGGTTTCTCTTAAGTTTCTAAAAAGACAATATCTCTCGTTTTGGTATAATGGACATTCCATTAGATAATGAATTGAATCTTCATACGGTGCACCACATTGACATTCGGGGTCATTTATAATGTTTATGCGATATAAATCAGAATTCAATGAGCTACATTGATGTCGTAGTCTAGCATGGAGTATGCTTAGTTTTCTGGACCCTTAATACTCCGGAGATATAACAGTTTTTTCTTTAATTCTAGATTTAAAACATGATATACATGATTTAGAAGAATTAAAAATAATCCACTGTTCGAACAATAGTGTGACGTCAGATATTTACCTTGGTTGCGTTCAATATTGTAGCAGCTAGCCTAGCTGCTAGGTAAACTAGCCATGACGTTATTGAACGATTAGCTACGTAGCAGTGCTAACAAATATGGCGCCAATCATATATAATAATTTCTTGGAACATTTTAGCTAATCGTATTTGTCTAGTTACCTTAATAAATTATCATCCGTTTTAAAAGCGTTGTCACTTCCTGCAATGCCACTATTTTTACCTTACGAAATTAAATTTAGTTTTAGCCGCCATCTTGAATTCAAAAGCTAGCAGACATGTTTTAAGCTAGCTAGAGCTATGTAGCGGCTAGGCTAGCTTTCCGTTCAATAGGATTTTTCTACGTAGCTCAACCTAGCAGCTACGATGTTGAACGCACCCAAGTGTCTCAAAAATGTGTCAAACTATTAAAGTACAGCGGCCTGTATGTGATATTAGAGGCCGCATTGACAATAGCTTTGCTGCATAGCTAGAAATGATAGGTGATTTGCTCATTTGCATATTCAAAATGGCGGCTCAAAGAGAATTTGGATTTTAACATATAGTTTAACGGGAAACTTTCTGTTAGCTTGGGCCGGACAATTTTCCGGGATAAAAAATCAAGCGTAAGCGCCATTCAAAAGCATTGAGAAGAAGTGAAAAAATGCATCCTGCACGGTTTTCAAGACCTAAAAGCACTTTTCTTACAATCCCCATTCTAATTGCCGGGACAAATTCCGTCAGTTCCGGTAACATTGTTGAGGAATCTTTCTTCGATAAATATTTTGCTGACAAATTAAAGGTTCCCACGATAATTTAAAAGAGGGCTTCACAAGTTTTTTTTTTACCTTTCTAGTAGAGATTCAATAGTGGTTCACGCAAAAAAATCTACTATTTCGTAAAACTGCTTCTGCTAGACGTAGCATTATTTGAGTAAGCACCGCATTCCATTGTAAATGTAAATAAACAATTAAAAAAAGGCTCCACAAGGGTATTTTTTTATTTCGACAAAACAACAGAACAAGTAACAATACTGCTGATATATAAAGTTCAAAAAATTTAACAATATATATCCTATACTAAACGATTTCAATGACATACTAATACAATGTACTTATAAATGTGGGGCAGAAATTGAACAAAAATGCAAAATCTAAATTTTATTTACATATTTTTATTTCGTGGAAAAAGGGGGGGGGGGGGGGGGGGGGGGCAGTGCATTGAATATATTTTCGATCTTTTACACACATCATCGGATTCCTAATGAACATATGATGACAATTAATTTTGATACGATCACAAATAATTATGAAGTTATTTATATGATCAAAACTGTGATGAAATATTACTGTTATTTAAAAAAAAATAGATAAGAGTTTTCATCAGTGTTTTCCAAATATGGTTCAACGTTTATTTGCTGACGTCATACATGACGCGATTTGGTTTATGAATATTCATGAGCAAAATCACCCATGATTTCTGGCTATGGGAGGTATTATTGTACAAATATATTTACACTAGTCCTACATATAATGTATTTCTTAAAATACAAGAACAAATGTTATACTGTTTTGACCTTTATGTTTAAAACGAAAGCAGGGAATGACAAACAGATCGTGTAAATTTCACCAAAAATATATATAACAAGACTTACCTGTTAAGTTGTCAATAAATAGACAAACGAGACAGATGTTTTCACAATCATATATAGTTCAGTTTTAGAAAAAAAAATTGATCTCACGTCCTTGTAACTATTCTACCCACTTCTGAGCTCTTTTAATATGTAAAATATGTAGACCGTGGTTGCATGTGATCATTCGTCTAATATTAGACAATCGTGACATGTTTGTACAATCATATATAGTTCAGTTTTAGAAAAAAAAATCGATCTGACGTCGTTATAATTATTTACCCACTTCTGAGCTCTTTTATGTAAAATATGTAGACCGTGATGGATTGTGGTTGTACCTGACAATTCGTCGAATATCATGGTATTTAAATATTTATTTTATAGGTTAAAATTCAGTTCGTTAGAATTAAAATCCACCCGTGATGTAAGTCTATTGTTAAACTCTCCATTATTTTTAAGGAATGGAGAGTTATTGTTCTCTTTGTACTTTTAAGGTGCCACAAGGGGCAAACAATTTAATACTTTGTACTTTAGATACTAATTACTATACACAGACTCTTTTTTGTTACAAGATTAATAATTAATAAAATTAATGAAGTACAATGGGTGGATTTTAAGTTGGAGAATGTCCTCGTATCTCTCCATTCCTTAAAAACAATGGGCCTCGGCTCAGTTGGAGAATGTCCTCGTATCTCTCCATTCCTTAAAACAATGGGCCTCGGCTCCATTATTTTTAAGGAATGGAGAGTTACTTGGACATTCTCAGTCCTATACGTAATACTTGTATGACGTTTGGGTGTATCTCTTCTACCTGTGCTCACAAGCACGTGGTGATATAATCAATCTAATTTAAGATCGATGTGTGTGAATCATTTTTTGGCGATAAATACAAATATATTTATTTAAGATACTTAAGAACACGTGTTCGTATTTACCTTTAAGGTCAAACGTGTGCTTTATTTAAAAATATAAGCGATATGATTAGCTTACATTGGCATTTAACTCCAAGGTTAAAGTTTCTTTACGTGCTTCACGAGCTCCTTTTGCTTTGCGGAAAATACTACATTCTTTATAACATTCGACGCTCGGCCTTCGGTGCAGCTAAAATTATTGTAAATATCAATAAAGATGAAAATAAATCACTCATTTCAAATCAATTCTCTCTTAAAAATGATTTTCCCCCCACTTCTTGGAGAACTATTTTGCGGAGGTAAAAATTAAAGAGTTAAAAACGATCACAAATCATTTTTAAGAGAGAATTGATTTGAAATTTTCATCTTTATTGATATTTACAATAATTAAAACAATGTTAATTACATTTTTTTTTTATACTGTTTCTAACTTTTACAAGAATCTTGTAAAATGGGCGTTGACAGAGATAGAGTCTAGCGTAGCAGGAACGACAACTCTGGATAGAGAATGTAACGCCTGGTGCATTCATTGAAAGAATCCGTCAAACCGGAAATAGTAAATCACTATCACTTATGGGTATTACGACATAAAATAGGAAGAGCTAAAGTGTTTGTAAATAATGTCCAATGGAGCGATCAGATGATGTAATGCTCTATGCAATACACATATCCGGATAAATACAACTAAACATGAAATAAAACTTAAATGAAAAATTACTATTTTTTTAAATATTAAAACATAATGATTTTTATTTCAAAGTTGGAAAGTAAATAAACAAAACCATGTGTGAAGTTTTATGACGAAATATCTCCGATTTCTATGTAAATTTACGAGTTGAAGTGGGGAAACACCCACAGGTAATTTTAGCGATGTATTTTTATCTTGGACAAGAATAATGAGCGTCCTGATTGGATGACCGATTTAAAACACACTGACAACGCATGTAAAAGAAATCTATGTTATATTTATTCATTTGTTTGATTCTGGAATATTGTTGATCATTGATTTAAACAAGAAAAAAAGGGGGGTGTGTGAATTTTATTTGTGAATTTTACAATTAAATAAATGTTATGTTTCGACAGTTTAAAGAGAAAAATAAAAATTTGTTGCGACTAAAGCTTAAATCAGCGTTAAAAATTGAACAAATATCAGTGACTTTGTAAATGAGATTTATTTTAAATAGAAAATCTGAATTTATTATTTATTAATTTATTATTAATGATACAATTTTATATCCCTTGGGAGGGGGAGGGGGGCTATGATGAAAATTTGAAATAAAAACACAGGTCCGGACTTTAAGCAAAAATAATAATCCAGGATTAGTTTTTTATTAAAAAATCCAGGACCCCTGTGTCCACAATTTTTTTTTTTTTTTAATGTTAATAATATGAAATATTGACATCCACACTTGCCTTTTGGACAGCACATTTCTGTGTCCACACTTGTCCTACATATAATGTATTTCTTAAAATACAAGAACAAATGTTATACTGTTTTGACCTTTATGTTTAAAACGAAAGCAGGGAATGACAAACAGATCGTGTAAATTTCACCAACAATATATATAACAAGACTTACCTGTTAAGTTGTCAATAAATAGACAAACGAGACAGATGTTTTCACAATCATATATAGTTCAGTTTTAGAAAAAAAATCGATCTCGCGTCGTTATAATTATTCTACCCACTTCTGAGCTCTTTTATGTAAAATATGTAGACCGTGATGGTTTGTGGTTGCATGTGATCATTCGTGGAATAACCTGTAGCCCTTTTCACAAAAATTTGTAACAATAGTCCAAGTCCTTTTCACAAAGATTATCTTACGACAAATTTTAATCTTACGACTAAAATTACACTTACGATAAAAAATTCTTCCTTATGTGTACTCGGTACAAAATTATGTGATAAAGTTTGTCAGTGATTTGCGACAGGTCAATGGTTTTCTCCGAGTACTCCAGTTTTCTCCACGAATAAAACTGACCGATATATTGTTGAAAGGGGCGTTAAACACCATAAACCATCTTCCTTAGCAACCTAGTTTCATTTCCATAGCACAACAAAGCATTTTTTTTAATAAAATTATTCTATAAAATATCCCCGGCACTAATTTATAAGCAGTTTTTATGCTATGATGTGTTTGTATGTTTATATTGAATTTTTATCTAATACAAAACAATGTATATGAATCGGTCACCAATAACTGCACAAAATATGAACGGGTATGATTTTCGTATATAGGAACATTTCTAATGCATGTAAATTAAAATGATCTATAATAATTATCATTACTTGGAGTTGTGCGTCATCATCCACGCGTGGTTACTTTTGGTAGAAGTATTTTTTAAGGGAGTGCATCTGAAGTGTGAAAAAAACCCTATTCATATAATTCATTTTATCGGTTATTTGTCAGCAAAATATTTACCCCTTTTTTCCAATTAATCCCATCCCACATAAAATCAAACGCTTGTTCTTTTACTGATGAAAATTTATCCCGACTTTTCTGAGATAACCCAAATTAAGATGTGTTTATCATCTATCAATCATGAAGACGAATAAATATCCCTGTTATATATTAATGTTAATATAACAGAAGAATGTACACAAGTTTATGTATTGCCAGGTTGTTCGATGATCATCGAAGTTGCCAGAAATTAATAAATTATATTACTAATATAATATAAAGGCAAAAATCAAAACGATATCATTGGATCCAGAAAATTCCAGTCCTAAAGCGGCTGTTCATACAAAACTTTTGTAAGCGAAGTAGATTCTAGAAGAAAATCCCGTATTCCTGTTTTTATCCAAAAAAAAAAAAAATGAAAAAAAGAATTCTCCCCAAGTTTGCAAGTAGTCTTTTCGATTGTCGATCGTTCCCAATTTGAAATCTAAAATTAATGAGAATTATCCTGATTTTTTTGGTCATGTAAACGATACACTGCTGCATTGAAAAGGTAAATGTACGGAATGCATCGTTATAGACAGACTCTGTTATTAGTCACGCCAGAAAAAGGAGTAAACAACAATGCCATTTGTAGCGCCTGTTTGTATTAAACCATATTCATTTCAATAAACATTTATCAATATGTTTAAATAGGTTTGTCATACGGTCAGAGAAAATGCGCTAACGATGAATTGCTCTCTTATTTTCAAGTCGAAGCGCCAATACATCGTCCATCTTTTTTTCTATTTTTTTCACTTAAGATAAAAGATAAGACCAAAATTTCTCTTACGATCAAAATTTTACACTTAGGACAGGGTAGTTTTACACGTAAAGTTAGGACTATTTTTACACTTAAGATTATCGTATTTTTACACTTAAGATTATCGTAAGTATTTTTGTGAAACTCTTTGTAATCTTAGTTTTACACTTACGACAATTTTTTATCGTAAGAATGTTTGTGAAAAGGGCTACTTGTATTTAAATTTGTATTTCATAGGTTAAAATTCAGTTCGTTAGAACAGTTTGAACAGTTTATTGAGAAAACACTCGGACACATATAAACGTGTAACATGAGGTCAAATATAACAAAATAATGTTAATTAACATGACGGAATAAACAAATGACAAACAGAATAGTTAATACAGATAAGATAAGATAAAGATAAATGATAGTTTATTATAGTGTCACATATTGATCAACAATATATAAATATGTACAAAACTACAACATAAAACAAAGATCAATATCCAGCCTTTATAGACTTATGAGACACTGTATATATAAATAAAAAATTTAAAAATTTGACTAAAGGACAATATTACAAAAAAGTATGCATAATAAATTACATTAAAAATCGTAAAAAATAATTAAAGAAATTAAAAAAGTTCAATAAAAATCTAGTTTTAAAAGCTTTAAATTGGAACTTAATAAATTAAATAGTTAACACATAAAAATATCATAAAAATCTTTCACGTCTTAAAAAAAATGTATGCAGTGTGTGAGCAAGAAGTGGCTGGATTTCATTACATTTCAATATGGATATAAATTTCTGTTCCATGCTGCATAAAAGTTATGACAAATAGTCTTTATGCATATAATATACAAATTCATAATAATGCTGCAATTTTTCTTATAAACATAGATACTTTTTTATATAATTGAGAGTTACAAATTGAGAGTAGACCTACAAGTTTAAAATAAGATGGATGGATTCTATAATAATTCGGTATATATTTGTTTCTTAAAATTACAACAATTTCATTTTCACATAAGAACAGAATATGAAATTCATCCCCAATCCCATTCCCACAAAAAATACATTTTCTGTCTTCCCTTGGGATATTATACCAACGTTCTGTTTCGATCGGTGCATTTGGCGCAACAAATATTTCATTTGGGCGCAAATATATACTTCATTTGGGCGCATATAATTTATAATATGATATTTCATTTGGGCGCTTCGTTTTTAAATACCTCTTCCGTTAGCCAGACAATATTTTTCCGTTGCCCCCTGTTCACCACGGGGAGGTGAAAGTAGGATTTTGAACAGGATAATTTTATGAAGTTAAACGTTTTATTTTTGCAAAGTTAAAACAAGTTAAAATTCCAGCACTGGAGTTCAAGCACTATAAACGGGTAACGTCAGTATCTTACAGATCTGTTCTAGCAAAATATTTGTACCCCATTCTCGTCAAGTACTGCAGTCTTGTGATTTCACCATTGTTGTACATCTGATTTTGATCTATTGAGTACTCCAGTATTTCTCTCATTTCACGTCTGATACCAGCAGGAATGTCCATCCCTCTAATCTTAGTGTAATTGACACTCTGTTGTTTTAGTAGCACATCGACGAAAATATACAAAGGTGGGTGGGCGGCATAGAACTGCGCGTGGAACGACTCTGGTCCATTGTTTGTACGCTTGCGAAACATTGAAGGCACACAAGCCCACAATTGCGGAGGGAATCTTGCAGTTTCTTCGATGTAGTTGTTAAGAACATAATCTGCAAATTCCATGCATTTCTCATTGTCAGGGGTATCAGCCATAATGTCTTCCACAAAAGCATCAGCGACTTCTTCTGGAAGCAAAAAAGGCAAACCAAAGAAATTTGACAGCCATTTGCCTACTTCTCCGCATTTGTTCTTGTACTCAGAATTAAGACCTATCCTCTGAATGTTGCGCCACCAAGCTTGGCCTAAATGAAAACTGCAACCATCTATTCTTGCATCTGGAAAGAGAACTACTATAACGTTGTGCATTGCTGGCTCAAAGTCAACATGAACGGACGAGGGGTTAAGGTGAAGATCTCTTTCAGTGCACAAGTGTTGTATCTTTGTCCATAAATCTCTGTAGCATAACTCTGTTTTTGCCGGCAAAAGAACAAATACCAGCGGAACATAATGTCCATTTTTGCATCCATGGATGGTGTAAAGTTGGTGAAAGAACTTTGTGCAATACTTAAATGTTCCATCAACAAATATGTCTGATATATCATTGCACAAACAGGTTAAATTTGAGTTGCATGTGAATATAATAATTCCATTCTCCTGGTCATTTACCATCATAAAAGACTCATCCTTATTTGTATGGAGATTTATGCTCTTTAATGCTTCATGCGCCTCAATTCTAGACTGAGGTAGAACAGGTAGTTCTCTGCGACGCTCGCGATATACAGCCAATGCAACGTTCTTCAAGTCGGACATACGCAACTATTATCAGCACCGATACTGCGCATGCATTAATTGATACCATTATCACACTCGATAAAAATATAATAGATTATATAATGACATATTAAATAATCGTTCGCTGTAATTAAGTAATTAAAGCTGTATTTTCAATCCGCATATATTTGAAAACTGCAATTTCTTAGCTCTCGAACGGTATAAAATATTTCATGAAAGAATACCCGGTATTTCTTTGTCTGTTCCATTTTGATTTTAAAGCAATGAGGGTCCGACCATATACATGTACATGTACATGTATATAGATCGGTGAAAAAACTTAAACTATCTGAAAACGCATTTGCACGTTAAAATTACTTTTTTAAACTTAACTTGTAAATTTCAATCCGCATATATTCATATTGTATACAAAACAATCTGTCGAATGATGTATTTTTCATATTTAAGAAAAAATTGAAAATCTGTTCCATTTTGCTCCAAAAATCAGATTATGGCGTCTAAGTCAATATAACAGAAAACATTCTAAGTCCGTACCACACGGCGGGTAGTATCGAGAATTAGCCTGTCGAATGATGTATTTTTCATATTTAAGAAAAAATTGAAAATCTGTTCCATTTTGCTCCAAAAATCAGATTATGGCGTCTAAGTCAATATAACAGAAAACATTCTAAGTCCGTACCACACGGCGGGTAGTATCGAGAATTAGCCTATGTGCATTCGTATTGATAAAATAATATTTAAAGACATGAGAAAAACAATTGGGTGATTACATATATATGTAATAAAGTAATATTAATTAAAATCCTTAATTTGGATTCGACACTCATGTCAGTATTATATTATAATATTTAATCAAATAAATTATTGTCTCGTTTTGTCTTGTATATTATTTCTTTTTTCGTGGCTTAAATCAGATATATTAATAATATTTATGATTTATGAAAAAGTGTTTTGAAGCTAAATTTATGGAAAGCTTGTATAAACAACGTTAATGAGAAATTTTAGAATAAACCAATAATTTAATGTATATCAACTTCAAAGAAAAGCCGAAGTTATACACGCGTACTATTAAACGCCAATTCTCACAATCCAATTATCTCTTTAATATATTGTTTTAAATCAATTATTTAAAAGGCCGAAGAAAACGGTAGGAATGTTAAAATTGCAATTAATTACTGTCATTGATTTTAAGTACGAAATAAAGATAAAGTTTTTCTTCACTGAAGGTTTATTTCTCAGCACATCATATATTTACATCATATCAATAATATAAAAAAACACAATACCATACTCTTAAATCACTGGATAAGTGAAATAATAATAAAAACAACTTTTAACAACACTCTCAAGGATGGTATGATATCAGCTTTGAGGATGATGTGTGTAGATTACTCTGGGCTGTAGCTTTCTCTGGTGAATATACCTAAAATAAATGAGAAATTGTTACTCAATTTGTCCTTATATTATCTTCAGAAATATATTGCAAAAAAGGCTTCCCTTAATAATAGTAGTCAGTATCCAAATAAGTAGAGTACCATACAGGCAATAGTATTAATTTGGGTAAACGGACAGAAAGTTACAGGACATAAAGTCACAATTTTATAGGACAAAAAGTCACAATTAATATTTTGGGTTAAATAATGTTATAACAATAAAATGTAACAATACATATTTAACATGTATGTGGGACGATAAAAGTGACTTTTTTTTAAATTATTGTTAGCAAAGGCACTCGTGGCACAGAAATACCACCCCCCTTTCTGAGTACTTATTTATTTTCAATAAAATTTCTTTATTATTTCATCTCTATTTCCTGAATTTATTGTGGATAATAATAGTATATATAGGGTCGACACATGTAACTTGCCGTTAACATAAGATTGTATAAATATCGATATGCATAAGTTAAATTAAGGAAAATGGGATGAAATAATAAAGAAATTTTATTGAAAATAAATATGTAAACAGAAAGTTGATTAATTCATAAATTAAAATGATTTTTAATACAATTTATTAAGAAATACCAATCACAATATCGTTATTTAAGTAAATACTTATTAGACAGATTTTTTTAAAACTATTTTTGTCTTTTTAATTGATAACTGACCCAAGTTAGGTAGGTCGGATGATTTTTTTGTGTTTCAGTAAACCAGAGCACATTGTATATCATTGGATAGAGCTTTAAAAAAAGAAGTTTTATGCACTTTATTTCAGGTCAATATCTTAAAGATTGACAGAGTTATGACATTTTTAGATTTCAAGGGGTTTGGTCCGGCTGATGCCTAAATTTCAAACTAGCAGGCAAACATAAAAATAAGCTACAAATGCTATTTATGATAACAAAAATAAGACATTACACCTACATATTAGACATGAATGCCATGTACTAGAGTGTGATATATCAATATCTCTCTTTTTAACAAAACTATATTGATATACATACATGTACATGTATACGTTGATTTATTAGGAAAAGTATTATTTATAGTAGTCAGTTCCTTCATCTCTTCAACAGAATACTAAGTTGCTACATGTTAATTTATTTCAACACTTTTTAGTGATTATTTATTAATAATTGCAAAGAACATCAAATATCTGAATGAAAATGTTTTATATCGTAAACAATAACTTCTAAATCTTTATTTTTCCAGTCGTCCAGCAATTTATATGTATAAACTGTCTCTTCGTCGCCTTCATAAACAATATTGTACCATTGTGCAAATCCTGGGATATAATATTTTTAAAATAATTTACATCTTTTTATTACCTCATATTTATGGGAAACAACCAGACAAATGTAATACGAAACTATTTACATCATTTGCAAAATTGACCGAGTCCCCCCTTTTTTGTCAAAATTTTTTTGTAGATGCAATGCAACATTTTACAAGTTTTGGCAGGTCTATTAGACTATCTTATTTCGTTATTAAGCATTGAGTAGTAATAAACAACACTAAGAACTACTACTTCGTTTATTTGTTGAAACTCTCCAGCACAAGAAAAAAACAACAACCGGAAGTCACAAAGGGGAGGTAATTGAATTTTTTTTTCAATGGAATCGTGTGGTATCACCTCCAAAACGTGCAACCGCGCTCGTTAGCGCCAAACAATACTTGGACCATTCGGACATTAAAAGGTAGAAAAATGTGTCTTCTATCAAAAACACATATGCCATTCTATGCCAAAGCTAAAGAAATATATAAAACATTGGTCTGAATATGTCGCTATTTGGCTATGAAAATTTTCAACAAAATTTTCAAAATATAGACCGCAACCTGTTTGCTTCTGCTGCTGCATCCATTTTCTATCATATTGTGTCATGCACATGCTCAGGGCTCTTCAATTTAGAAGTTAAAAAAACAATAAATAACGTGACCGTTCAGCTGTTCAAAATGGCGACGTCCATGTTTTTATGTAAACAACAAGACACCGCACTGATTAAGACCTTTTCTTGTCATAAATTTGACCAGAATGCAGAAAACGGAATGTTAGTCTTCTACTCACCAGACAATTTGGAAAGAATAGCTAATGCCCAGACCTTCTTCATTGACGGTACCTTCTCAGTAGCTCAGCACCCATGTAAACAGCTGTACACCATCCGGGTTCCATTCAAAGATGTAACGGTCACTGCAGTATATGCGTTCCTGCCAAATAAATGTCAAGATACTTACAAGGAACTCTTCCAGTCTATTGTTGACAACTGCCATGCCAGCAACCTACAACTCAATGTCCAGACTATCATCACAGACTTTGAAGATGCAGTCATTCGTGCAGTTACAGCTGTATTTGGTCGCCACATAGACTACCAGGGCTGTTTCTACCACCTGACACAAGCATCATGGCGAAAGATACAGCAGCTTGGCTTGGTGCCTCAACCCACCATTTCTTTAGAAATGCCTGTACCAAGTCAGGGTCATTACGGTTTTCACAGTTTTCCGGTTGTTGACTGATTTTGTCTGTTTATATAATTATGAGTTTTGACTTTCCCTTTATAAGATTGTTCGGAGTTCGGTAATTTTGTTATTACCTTTATTCTCTACAACAACGGTGACAACTTCAGACTGTTCTGTGGTATGATGGAAGGTCTTGCCTTTTTACCAGTACCTGATTTGACCAATGGTATTCATCTGTTTAGAACACTATGCCCTGATGACCCACCAGAGGCAACTGAGCTCCTAGATTACTTTGATTCAACTTACATCAGTGGTAGACTTAGACAACAGAATCCAGCACAAAATCAAGCAGTCCGTCTGGTTTTAAGACGCAGCCCACCTATGTTTCCACCAGCCATTTGGAACGTACATGATGCCACAGTCAACGGTGATGCCAGAACCAACAACATGTGCGAGGGCTGGAACAACAAGTTCTTCAACCTGGTAGGACATGCCCATCCGTCTATATGGCGTGTGATCGAGTGGTGTCAAAAGGAAGAAGCTACTGTCCGTATTATTTTCCAGCAAGATGCCGTTGGTTACACACCAGTTAAGCGTACTCAACAGAGACATGTTCAGCTCCAGGAGCATTTACAGAACCTATGCAGAGACCTCACTACTGGCCAGAAGACCATTGCCGAGTTCTTGTGTGGAGTTGGGTGGAACATCAGACTCAATCACCAACATTAGTGCTTAAGAGACAATTGACATAATGAACATTTACAATTTTAAACTGGAAATATTCAATGTTTGTATGTTCATCATTATATCGTTATGATTTGATATATTTCATATGTTATTTGCTATATGACTTTATAATGACGGTGAAGATGAAATAATAAACGAGTATATCAAAAGTACGGTGAACCAGTTTATTAATATTATATTTGATAATGGTGTTATGGTGTATTGCCACTAAACATGGGTAACAGTCGAAAAGAACGTATGGGAAAGTAGTACGTAAACACAAAATGGATTCCTACATTGTTGGATAAAAAATAAACCTGATTAGATACTGCAAAATACTGAATGTCAGCAGACACCTACATATTTTAGGATAATTTTAAGCCCATATTTGATGTCCTTGTGGTTTTAAATAAAAAATTGATTGCATTGGAAAGAACCACCTGAATTTGTGTTAAATCGAAAGTGAAAGTAGGATTTTTGACGGTAGACATCTTCGGACTGTCTGTTTTTTCTTATATGCCATTAAATGTATGTTGATTTTCGGAGTTAAGCTTCCAATTAGGTACCCCTTCCATGAGATATGAGTATCACTTAGATTAAACTTAAGATGAATCCTGTATGAAAGCTCATTTTTTTTTTTATTTAACATAGAAGTCTATGGAGAATTCTTTAGTGGTATTACTCCTTATGCCTAGCAGTTGGTTAATTGGGATGATAAAACCTATCTATAAAAATAAAGGCGATAAATTTAACCCCAACAATTATCGACCGATTACAATTGTAAGTTGCCTCGGTAAACTTTTCACTGCAATACTGAATGAGAGATTAACTGAATTTTCTGAATCTTTTTCTGTTTTATGTGAAAAGCAATCTGGCTTCCGCCAAGGATATTCCACTTCAGATAATATGTTCATCTTACAATCTTTTCTTGAAATTCTAAAATGTAAAAAGAAAAAAAACATAGTGCGCATTCGTTGATTTTATGAAGGCCTTTGATAATGTTACTAAACAATGTAAATGGGAAAATGTACGATGTTATTTTTAATATGTATTGTAATATAAAATCATGTATTGTGTTTAATAAGTGCAAATCAGATTATTTTGCATGTGACAATGGAGCTAGACAGGGAGAAATTTATCCCCGTTTTTATTTTCCTTATTTGTAAATGATCTAGAAGCCAAAAATGTTACAGGCTTAGAATCAATCTCAGGCGATCTCGAAAACCAGTTAAATATTTATTTGAAATTATTTATAATACTATATGCTGATGATACGGTTATATTATCAGAATCTGAGAGTGATTTACAGGTATAGCTCGATGCTTTTCATGAATACTGTTTAACCTGGAAGCTGAAAGTTAACATTGATAAAACTTTATTCTTAAAAATTGTCATATTTGGGAGTGGTCGTACACCTCAAAATTTATCTTTTAAATATAATGGCTCCGAAATTGAAGTAGTCAAAAACTTCAATTATCTCGGTATTATTTTTTAGGAATACTGGCAATTTCAATCTGGCAAAAAAACGTTTAGTGGATAAAGCAGTTGTTTCTATGTATGATGTACTGAAATTAGGAAGAAAACACAACTTATCTATAAAATGTCTATTGAGTCTTTTTGATAAAATGGTTAAACCAATTTTACTTTATGACTGCGAAATATGGGGATTTAGAAACAATGACGTGTTAGAAAAAGTACACTTAAAATTTTGTAAAACGATTTTGAACCTCAAGACGTCTACTCCGAATTATATGATATATGGTGAATTAGGTAGATATCCGGTCGAAATCGACATTAAAATTAGAATTATTTCTTTTGGGGAAAAAATTATTTGTGGAAAACAATCCAAGATATCATGCATTATGTATAGTTTATCACACCATTTGTATTCGCAACAAAATTTCGATATTAAATGGATAAAATGTTTGGAAAAAATATTAAACGAAACTGGTTTTTCTAATATATGGCAAACGCAAACTTTCAAAAGCATCGAGTGGCTAAAACAAAGTATAAAACAAACATTGTCATACTGCAATAGAAAATCTAAGTGATCCGATTGGTTATTTACTCGATTTTACTAATCCATATAATACGGCTCTAGCCGGTAATATGAAAGCACGTGCCAAGAAAGATAACTCGTTTTGAAATCATACGTAATCAAAAATGGCGACCCCCAGGTTCGCCTGTCACTCTGACGCCGATATTGAGGCAATTCTAAATCATTTGTTATTTTTCTGTTAAAATTGTTAAGTTGTTTATTAAATATGTTAAATAATTAATTTCTTCTTTAAAGCAAGGTCATATCTGGGGTTAAATGTTCATGAGACAATACATGTATAGTCGCGGTCATGTTCTTTACTTTAGGCTTTACACAAGTAATATGGACCCATGGTATTGCAGTATGACAAATTCGTTATATAGGCTTTAGACAGGTAATACGGGTTCATATAACCTGTCTGTGTTGTATATTTCCCTCGCCTTCGGCTCAGGAAATATAAAACACAGACAGGTTATATGAGCCCGTATTACCCGTCTAAAGCCTATATAACTAATATTGTTAGACCAGTTTTTACAGGATTGGAATTCGTCAGTCCATAATTCCCCTTAAGCATTTAATCATAGAATTTTCAAACCTGGTTTTAGATTTGAAGAATATTTTAATATTTTAGATGAACAAAATTCCCTTCTTTTATGCAAATTTAAAACTACAAATCATAAATTGCCCATAGAAAAGGGAAGATGGAGTAATCTTCCGAGGGAAAATCGCTATTGCGAACTTTGTCAAAAGAATCAAATTGGAGACGAATATCATTACATATTTGAATGTACTAATTTAAGCGAAAAATGTACTTCACTATTTCAGGGTTCGTACAGGTGCTTGAAATCCTTGAAAGTACTTGAAAACGAAAGTAGCAAAATCAAGGACTTGAAAGTACTTGAATTCCAATAAAGGTGCTTGAAAACCCTTGAAAACTACTTTTTCATTTGAGCAATCTTATTCCCGCGAAATAAGTGCATGTTAACAGTCATTTTCGATTTCCAAGACGTTGAATCGATGTCAACAACCTCAGTTACCCATGGAAATATAAATAGACCCTCCCGTATCACTACGCGCTATTTGTGGAAAATCGCGGTGTTTTCCGGAATTTTACCGCTCAAATAAAAAATACGCATTAATGTAATCCCATAACCTGGTTCAATCTTGTCGTTTTAATTGGTTTCCGTGACGATTCATGGATTTTCCTGAACGTATTTCTTAATGGGTATAACATCAAACGTGTCCACTTATGTTCTAAATTAAAAATTATGAAAATAAAAAATCATAACATCGCGTGATCAGCCGTCGGTCGCCAGTGACCTTGATCATTGCCAGTTCAAGATGCCGGGGAAATGTAAATTCCTGAACAAATGGCTAGAGCAGCCACAATACCATGCCTGGCTTAGAA
This sequence comes from Bathymodiolus brooksi, assembly GCA_963680875.1. Lineage (NCBI taxonomy): Eukaryota > Metazoa > Mollusca > Bivalvia > Mytilida > Modiolidae > Bathymodiolus > Bathymodiolus brooksi. Next base: position 47,602,394 of record OY804575.1, on the reverse strand, counting down.
ATAGCAGAGCTGGCGAAAATCGTCGGACCTGGCTGGAGCAAAAGCGGACTGATGGTTACCGTGTCTGTCCCAATGTCCGTCACGAAAATATTACTCTGTGGTCGTCCAGTTGGCGATTGAAATTTATTCACTTCCAGTTTCCACTGGCAATGGCATTAAATTCAGTTTTATTAAAATGTCAGACAGAGACTTGAAATATGTTTATTTGTTCTGTCAGACCGACACGTTCCTATTTGTAATCGAAATTGTAAATGTAAACATCCTTTCGTTTTAGTAGGAACGAGAACATGCAAAACGTGGAACATTAAAACTGAAATATATTACTAAGCACAGAAATAAGTTGACTTCCACACTCCCCAAGTATCAAAGATTGTTTGTGTTTAATTAAATATGTTTTGAGATGCTTATATATGAAGATGACAACAGATTCATATTCTTAACTGAAATTAAAAATGCAGGTAAACCGGAAACTGACATTGGTGTATAATGGTCGGAACGTGATCGGACCATTAGATACGGATTCTTGGCTATATCTGCCTTATCTTTTTAGATAAAAATATTATATGTATACAGAAAAACATTTAATTGAGTTGTTTAATGATCATGACTATAAGTAATCTTGCATTCAGTTCTGTATAAAAAAACAAAATGTGACAGGTTATATACAATATTACAAAAAAATGGTGGGACAAACACAAAGGCCATGGGTTAGACAGATTCTCAGTTCCTGTCTGACCCAATGTCAGACAGAAAAAAAACGTTTCGTCAACTCTGAAATAGCCCAGATATTCATAAAGCACAATGCTGCAACAAAAGTTTTGACATTTCCTACCACTGACATTGGACATCCATCATTTTCCTGACTGGGCACAGGCATTTTCACTTGAAAAAAGGTAAGGTTAAACAAGGTTTTATATATGAAAATGCTCAGAAAAAGGTGCTTGAAAACTGTAATTTTTGTCCTGGAAAGTCCTTGAAAAGTCCTTGATTTTGCTCAACAAAAAAGTGTATGAACCCTGCTATTTCCAAAACATCTAATTGACTAGTGAACGGAAACCAATCCTGCAAAAACTATGTAAATTTATTAGATATATAAATATGATAGTTTGTCCTCCCGGCTAATTCCATCTGTCGATTTACTGTATTTGTATATATTGTATATAGTTTCATCTGTTCATTTATTTGTAACTTCTCTGTATATGTGCTATGCACTGTCAGTTTGAGAAATAAAGAACCCTGAACCAATATGGCGCACTTTTTTCCACGCCTGTAAACAACTACCATTTTCGGGGATTCTTATGCTCACAACAGCACTATTTTAGTTAAATAAGTATTACAGTCATTAACTTAAACATGGGAAAAAATAAACCTCAGTATTACGCTGTATCCAAAGGAAGCATCATGTCAAACGGTCTATCATTTGGCATATTTACAAAATTAAGGCAGCATTGTTTTACTATGAGTAAGAAGTATAATAAATTAAGAAAGGCAAAGCGGCGTGCTTATTATAGTGACATGATGTTTAAACTTAATAGTTTATCAGATACAAATCCCAAAGCTTTTTGGGATCTAGTAAATGAGTTAAAGTATGAAAACAAGTCTGATAAAGGTACTAATTTAGATGCCCCTACATGGGAAAATTATTTCAAAAAATTGAATACTCTATCTACTGAAAAAGCAGTGCTTAATGAAAAATTTGAAAGCCTTTTTGAGATTGACAGGTCTAAAGATCTTATGAATGAGTTGGATTTTCCCATTTCCGCAAAGGAAGTCACGGAGGCTACAAAAAAGTTAAAAAAAGGCAAGAGCAGTGGCTCTGATAGCATTTTAAATGAGATGCTCAAGTATGGCAATTTTGTATTACAGCCGTGTTTGGTAAAATTATTTAACATTATCCTGTCATCAGGTATTTACCCTACGGAATGGGTCCAGGGACTCATATTTCCTATTTACAAAACTGGTGACCCTCTGAACCCATCTAATTACAGAGGTATAGCGATTACCAGCTGTTTATCAAAACTATTCAACAGTATTTTGAATGCCAGACTTGAAAAATATATTCTCAAAAATGAACTTATACGTAATGAACAAATTGGCTTGAAAGCAGGATGCCGAACATCCGACCACATATTTAAGCTGAAAACTATTATTGATAAATATTTAAATAAATCTAAAAAAGTGTATGCCTGTTTTATAGACCTCCGCAAGGCGTTCGATTCAGTCATTCATTCTGCCCTGTTTTTAAAACTCCTTCGTGCCAAAATCGGGGGTAAATTTTTGGCTTTATTAAAATCCCTTTATTCAAATATAAGTCTCAGAGTTATTGTTAACTCTCATAGCCTTAGCAATGCCTTTCCTTCAAATGTTGGTGTTTTTCAAGGTGATAACCTTAGTCCAAATTTATTTAATCTCTATATCAATGGGTTAATTGATGATTTTGATCATTCATGTTCACCTGTATTATTAGGACAGAAGCATGTAAGTTGTCTCCTCTATGCCGATGATTTAGTTCTATTATCTGAAAGTCAAGAGGGTCTACAGAACTGTTTAAATAAAACTTGGGGATATTGTAAAAGTTGGGGTCTTGAAATTAACTACACAAATTCTAAAGTTATGATTTTCAATAAAGGCTCAAGACTAAGTAATGTTAAATTGTATATTGATGAGACTGAGCTTGAGATAGTTCGTCACTACAAATATCTTGGAATAATGCTAAGTTTAAACGGAAGCTTTACTCAAGCTCTACTCGACCTTACAAGGAGAGGTCAACAAGCCTTTTTCAAATTGAAAAATATATTTAATAATATACCTTGTTCAGCCCCAAATGTTATGCATATATTTGACCACCCAGTTAAACCTGTACTCTTATATGCTTCTGAAATTGTTGGTTTGTTTAACAATAATAAAAATGTTGCCGTTAATAGTAACAATGATTCACATTTTATTAGTAATTTGTACAGCCGGAATCCTTTAGAAAAACTAAATATTTCCATGGGTAAATATGTTCTTGGAGTTAATAAAAGAACAACTAACTTAGCCATTAATGGTGAACTGGGAAGATACCCTCTATATATTGACACTATTATTTCCATGATCAAATACTGGGTCCGGCTGTGCAAAAACACTCATCATGACCCCTTGCTGCGGGAGGCATATGAAGAGAATCTTTTAATGTACGGTAACAATGAACCATGTTGGTTAAGATGTATACATATTTTATTGAAACATCTAAATATGGATCATATGTTGACTCATCCTGAAAATTTCAAATCTAGACACATATATAGTATAAAGAAAAAATTACAGAATAATTATGAGACATTGTGGAAAATTAACTTAAACAAATGTGAGAAACTTAGGACATATAGAAAATTTAAGTTTATATTTGGATACGAAACTTATATTTCTGATATTAGAAATAGTAGCCATAGAAACATTCTTACACGTTTTCGTACTAGTAACCACAAGCTCCATATTGAAATCGGTCGATTTACCCGTCCAATTACTCCTGTTGAGAACCGTATATGTTCCAATTGTAACTCTAAAAGTGTAGAAGATGAAATTCATTTTCTAATGTATTGTCCTAAGTTTGAAAACCTCAGAAGAGAACTCTTTTCAAATGTTCTTAATTATAATGCTGCTATATTAAGTGCAGAGGATAAATTTGTTTGGATATTGAGCAACGAAGATCCATCTTGCGTCAGAGAACTCGCAAAATTTATCCACTCGTGTTTTCAAATGGCACCATAGTTCTCTGCATGCATGTTTTATATTTTATCTTTTCAGCCATGGCGAATATTCATACTATGGATCAGTATTTATCGCCTTTGAGATATTTCCTAATCATAACTATTGTTAAATTGCAATATAATGCTCAATAACAATAAGATCACTGGTATTTACATACTGACAAACCCGGTTATTTATAAATGACCCAACCGGTTTGTATACATGTTAACATGTTGACCAAGCCGGATTTCAAAAACATCTGTTGACATCATGTTTTAGGGTATAACTAGTTACTAATTGACTTTTCATCAACAAAATAGTATTTTTAAGTAAAATCAATCATTCATCAATATTTTTTTTCTTTTTGGGCAACATTTAATTCATTCGTAAATGCAAGATATAGCGATATTTCAGTTGATTGTAATGATTTTGAAGCCGGATTCCTTATAACTTATAGAAAAATCTAATTTTGCACTGAACAAATAAATGATATTTGGACAAAAAATGAAATTAATAATAATAACAATCATAAAGCATCATAATTCAAAACATTATATACACAGTATATTTATAAATATTTACGATAATTATACGTGTCTGCTTTAAAAATACCGCTTTAAAATATCCCGGATGTTGACCAAACATTTTCGATCGGAGCTCTTTGACGGCAGTGAGTAATATGTTGGCAAAAAATGCGTACGTACAGATCTATATGTAGGATAAACTAAGAGACCGACCATTTAACTTGAAGGGGGGGGGTTATGGTTTTTTGTTTCGTTCAGAATTTTTTTTTCGGACAACACGAGAGTTAAAATATTTGTTTTTTTCCAGAATTTAACATTAGGTTATCTGACAAAAATTCTGAATCAGATTATTTTTTTTTCCTCCACCAAAATCAGAATATTTTTTTCAGCAACATTGGGAATCAGAATATTTTTTTCAGAAAAAAAACAAAACATTGGAAACCCAGTTAGTTTTACCGTTATTAACATAATTATACAATAGTTTATAAACATCATAAACAACCTTAGATTTATACAATATTGAATAAAATATGCAACCAGTATTTCAAAATTCTGAAACGTCTAGAAATATACATTGGCAAATGGCCAAGTTCACCATACAAAAAAGCAGTAGGTACATTTTTACCTGTTTTTAAAATAAATCTACAAAAACGATTATGTATTACTTCAATATCACGAGCACGATGAAAACCCCATATTTCTGACGCATAACTCAGAACGGAACCAACCATACTGTCAAATAACATGCACTGTTGTTCAGTTGAAATATAAACACTTTTGAGTGAGTTCATAAGTGACGATAATGCACGTGCTCCTTGTTGCGAAAGACGTTTTTCAGTTTGCAGAAATTTTCCATTATAATGCAACAACATGCCAAGATAAACGTAAGAATCAACAATTTGAAGTTCCATATTGTCATAAAAGAAATGATCATTTACCGGCCGCCAGCTATTTCGAAAAACAACTACTTTGGTTTTGTCAATGTTAACTTCAATATTCCATTTCCTGCAATATATGAATAATTTATCCAGCAGATGTTGTAGAATTTCAGGTGTTTTTCCAAACAAAACAGTATCATTGGCAAATAAAATAAGGTATATCAAATAATCATTCAATGTTACAATACCATCAGCTGTGTCCGTGGATATATCGTCAATGATATCATTAATAAAAAATAGAAATAACAAAGGAGATAGTGGTTCTACTTGTAAGTTATCAAACGCATCTGAAAGTACTCCAACAGCTTTGACACGAAGTCGAACGGACGAATAGATAGACTTTACCATTGCTACAAATTTAGTACTAAGTCCATTACGTAATAGCTTGTATATAAGGATTCTTCTATTGAGCTTATCAAATGCTTTGCGGAAGTCCACGAATGCAGAATATAATTTAAATTTATTCTGAAGAATATTTGAAATAATTCCCTGTATAATAAATATAGCATCAACGGTTGAACGGCCTGGACGAAATCAAAATTGGTTGTCTATTAGTTTATCTTCATCTTCGGACCAAGATAATAAACGTTCGGTTAGTATACTAGTAAACAGTTTTGACAGAACACTTACAAGTACAATAGGTCTATAATTATTCGGATCCGACAAGTCACCACTTTTCGGAACTGGAATGACTAAACATTCAGTCCAAAAGTCAGGGTATATTCCATGGTTAAATATATAGTTGAATAACTTCTTTAATAATGGAGCAAAGAATATCGGACTAGCTTCCTGCACTTTTTTCGGGTTTTAGTTTCGCTATTGCTTTAATTATATCATCCTCTGTAATTTCTGAATCTAAAGCGTCTACGTCTACGTTTTCAAAATGATCATTATTTATTAAGTTCAACACCTCTTCAGAAAGCTCTGGTGGATCTGCACCAAGAACATTTTCAAAGTATTTAGAAATTGTTTCGTTGTCAACTACACATTTCGTTTTGCGTTTTGGTCTTACAGCTGACCAGAATTTCCCGGGCTCCGTTTTCGCAATTTTACAAAGTTCGATACCCTTTCTACGTTTAAAAATAGCTTGTGCCTTGCGCTTGGTTTTATTAAACAGGTTTCTGGCAGAAATGTACGAATGACGGTTTGCATCGCTGGGATGTTGTTGAAAAAAGTTTCTTGCACTATGAAAGTTTCGTCGAGCTGTAACACATTTTTCATCAAACCATTCATTATTTGGCCTTTCTGGATTAGCATTGTCTCTAATTAGAACTGAACGACCATAGACTTCAAAAGCGTATTTGTAAAGTATGTCAGAGATATTCCGTACTACGGAATTCATATCATTAACAGATGCAATGTCATCCACTAACGAGAAAAGTGTGTTCTGATTGGAAAGTAGTTTTTGTATATATTCATGATTTTTATCACTATTCCATTTTATGGAGGTTCGAATGGTTGACGATTGTTCGAAAAGTCCAGTTCAAAAAATATCGGTGAGTGGTCAGAAAATTCGTTAAACTGTTTCACCTCAAAAGCACTAATTTTATCATAGTTTATTGGCGAAAGTAACAAGTAGTCATTTACACTCCTCCCTCTTGTAGTACAAAATGTAAAACGCCCTTCCATATCATTTCCAAGTCTACCATTAGCTACAATGAGACCGGTATTGTAACACATTTGTAACAGTTTTCGACCAAGAGCGTTTACCGTCTTGTCCATAGAGACTCTGTTCGGAATAGTTGGGTTTTCAACATGCTCTACACTCATTACATATTGATCTAATTCATCATTATACAAAAAAATCATTTATTTCACCAATACGACTGTTTAAATCACCACAAACAAATACTTCACCTTTATCACTATATTCAAGAACAATACTTTCAATAGTTTCATGAAAATCAAACTCACATAATTCGTAAAATTTAGATTTTTCATGTGGAACATATGAAAAACATATATACATATCATTTTCAATATAAAAAAATCACATTTTAACTTCACAAGAACAATACCATAGTTCAATTCTTTTTCAACAGTAATACCATCATTTAAAAAATGTCTGCAAAACACAGCTAATCCACCTTCATTTCTCTTACCTATATTAACAGATCTATTGACACATGAAATTTTAACAAAACCATCAATATCTATCAAGTTACTATCATTTAACCAGGTTTCGCTTAAAAATAAAATGTCATAACTATCAACTAAATTCAAAAAATCATTGTCATTATACACTGAAGTCAAACCATGAACGTTCCAAAATAAACATTTTAATTTCTCAAATTGTTCTCTGTGTAAACCCTATGGGATGTACTCTTTACCACCGACACACATTTTGTCTTTGACGAAATAAGCCTTGACGTCTCGATCGCGCAGTTCCTTCAAAATGGGCAATTTGACTTTTCTTATTTTCATTATCTCAGCGGGTAGCTGTTCTGATATTCCGTACGAAGAACCTTTCAAATTTTTTGCATTTTTCTTGACGAAGTCCCTTTTTTTTCGAAAGAAGCAAACTTAACGAGAATTGGCCTAGTCTTGTCACTTTTCTTTCCTAATTTTAGTTGCAGCATTTCCGATTTTTAAACGTTCGTCACAAAAGTTAATTATTAATTCCGGGCAGTTTTCTTCTTCATCTTCGTCGATATTATCAAATGTGAGATTATTCTGCATGGATTTCAACTTAACATCAGTTAATTCCTCCTTTAATTTGTCGTTTTCTTTTGTCATCACCTGAATCGAATCGCTCACTTTTTTGTCGGAATCAACAGAATCAACAGAATCAACACTTGTTTTACTACATTTTAATTGCTTAGAAATTTTGTCGATCTCTGATCTAAAATCAGTCACTCATTAGTTGAGTAGATTTCTCCACCTGATCAATACGACCGTCTGATGATTTTGTTGTATCTTCTAACTTTGTAACTTTTGAATTTAAAGAAGTAACAAGAGTGTCAATTTTATCAAGTTTATTGAGTTTACTTTCAACCTTGTCCATCTTTCGGAATAAATCGTCGACCCATGCTGGGCGTTGCTGCATTTGTGCTGGTTGGTTAAGGGGGGATACATGCTGCATTTGTGGTTGATTCATCGTATTCATCATATTTGGGTTTGGCGCATCTTCGCTAGCCAAGGGTTACGATTCGGGTCCCCCTTCTCTCCACCCTTGGCAGATCTAGAATACATTTTGAGGATTCGCGCTTTAATATTTCATTGGTTACGGCTACCAGTACACGTATCCAATCAGAAGACGTTTTACACGGAACACATGTTATCCACGAAATGTAAACAAAAATGGCACCGGAATGCTCTCATATGACACTTCCCGTTTTGGTTCCAATGAAAACATCTTTCCCGTCTGCCAAAGCTTTGAAACTTTCACTTGGTTAACAGTAAGTGCTTCCAAATTAAATTTATCACAAATAACTTTTTATTCACTGGGCGCTGCCATTTTCAACTCTCCAACATACGTATAACAAAACTATTCTGATTGGCTGGCGATGACGACTATCTAAGGGGCGCAACTTCGATAAACCACCAGGTGGCATTGCGCGCGAATTTCAAAATGTATTCTAGATCCGCCAAGGGTGGAGAGAAGGGGGACCCGAATCGTAATCCTTGGCTAGCGAAGATGGGTTTGGCGTTGAGCATAGGTTTTTACATTGGCAACATCTGGGCTGAATTTTGGGAATACATGAAACTAGTATCCTGTGAGAACTGTGTAGGATTCATAGAATTTATATTGGTATATAAATCGTTATATAAATAAGGAGATTGTAATGTGTCGGACGGTTTGTTTACGTTTGAAATGTCACCTGTACTATTACCTGTGTTTACACTTTTCAAAACAATTTTAGAGTTCTTTCTACTTTTCTTTTTCGTCTGTTTTTTATCCACACAAACACTTGAAGAACTGTTATCACTGCTATTGCTGATATTTGTCCTTTTAATGCCTTTTGGAGGCATATTTCAACAAAAATTTCTCATTTTCACAGCTCATTTCAAAACCACTACTCACTCCAATATATTACTTGGTTCTATTTTAAGCTTGTCTTATTATTTGTTATGTTAATTTGTCGTCAAGTACGCACATGTGTTTACCAAGAAGCTAATTGTATTGATTGGTAAATTAGTATAAATTGTAATATCATACCACTTGTTTTTTTTCAATTGAATTCAAAGCTATTGTCAATTAAATTACGGGATAGATATTCGTGAGTCCGATTTCTGGTCGGATCATAGCAAACATTATACATTTTGTCTTTATATTTCTCGGCTAAGCATATGGTACTTAGGAGTGATCGTATGGTAGTTGGGTTTACAGGGTATTTGCTCGCTTCATTTGATTAATGTTTGCATTAAAAAAAATGCAGATAGCAATTCTTCTCTTCAAAAATGGGCTTACGATTTACGACTTACGAGTACCTACCAACACTCTTAACTTTGCGATCACTTTTTATCGTCAGTCATAAATCCTATTTATTAGTGAAACGGTCATAACTCTTAAGAGTGCATTTACGTCTACGTTTCCGACTTACGACCTTTAGTGAAACGGTCGCCAGTTCTTTAAAAGGAAGAAAGAAAAACAAATTTTAATCTCAAAACTAGTACCTGTTTGTGTAATATTTACACACTTCCGACGTTCGTTTGGCACTTCTTATCCATACATACCTAAAGTTACAAAAATAAAAGGCCGACTCGATATAATTTTCTCTCGTTTTCCATCAGTAAATAAATTATTTATTTTCTCCCAACAATCTAAATAACTAATAGTCGAAAAATAAAATATTTCAAGAAGTTGGGAAATCGACAAAAATGGAAAAATTAGAGAAATTATGGGGGAAATAAATATTTCCGCTTTGGGAAGCTGAGGGGGTCCCTATTTGTTTACCAGTTACCAATTTGCAAAGTTCAAAGATCAAATTAATATTGGTCTAGGTTATTAGGTAATAAGTGTGAACGGTATGTGCCGATCAAATGTTATTATTTATCAGAATGAAACCAAATTTGAAATATATTGTAATAATAAAACAGAAAGTCACCGAACAAATTTTGAAAGTGGCGTTAAACACCATAACCTGGGTATGGACAAAGTCACTCGTTATAGATACTGTGACTTTCCGGGGTATAGTAAATGTGGAAAAAATATATTGTGACTTTTTTTCCTGTGACTTTTTGTCTTTGCAAAAACGGTTAATGATGAAAATTTTACTGAAATTTGATAAGAAATGACTTCGCAATTGTTTTTAATTGTGGTTTCATATGAAATATATAGGAACAAAATCACAGGTGACGAATAATTATGTCCACTAACTGAAAATTGTTGTAAATAAAACACACAATTTCAGTGTGTCTTATCGTGTTTGAAAGGGAATACACATAACAGGATGTAGTTTAAATACTAAATGTAAACCATTGTGAACGTTAAAAGGATAGAACAGCTGCAATAAACCGTTTTTGCAAAGTTGATCACTGTCCCCTGGCTACACGAACTTCTCTGTCCCCATACGTCACATCGTAATTTTGTGCCAAAAAAGATTATTGACACATTATGCTGCCGTAATGACTATACATCATTATTTCCCTTGTTCTGGAGACACTATATGACAACAGTGACCACTGTGTAGTGCTGCATGTAAGGCGTAATCGTACAGAAAACACAGGTGAAATCCGATTTGGGGACCGTCCCCACATTGTGTTTGAGTGTTTGACCATTTCCAGGACAACTTGCGCATGCAAAATGGGTTCACTATCTTCGTGGATGATCCCGGCAGTGTTCCGCTGGATATATTTTTATACTTACCTAATTACAGAACTCAAGAAATTTGCAAAATTATACCAACTAACCTCGTTCTTGCCGCTTCGGATCTCTGTCCCCGGATTATGTTCATCTCCGTCCCCGAATGTGGCATTGGACACGGTGATTATCCATACAAGATACAAACTTGACAAAAGAAAACACCGAAAACATGCGAGATAACTCGTACTGGCTTCTACTGAGGAAAATAGTTGGACAGTTGGTTTGCAAGTTACACTCGTCTAGTTTCTGTAATTCCTGCCTTATAATTTTAGATGGTCTGGCTGATATATCATCTGAAGCCTTCTGTTTAGCCATTACACGGAGCTGTTTTGATTCTATTTTCCTTTCATTCATGTCATGGTTGTGCTCACTCATTGCACTCATTACAACTTTTGATTCCCCATCAGTTCTAACTCTTGCTTTACATTTACTTTTATTATTAGTACATCTCCACGAAATATCATTATTCTTGAGAATTCTGTCAACCCTAAACGTAAATCCATCATATATGAAACATTTCTTCTTTTTATTCGTTTCAGATACAATTGCGTCCATCTTGGTCAAAACTTTGTGTCACTTTAATTTAAAACTCTTAATCCTTTGAACACAATTACCACCAGTACCTGCAGTACAGACAGATGGCTTCCAAGGATTTCCAGGGTGTATGTTTAGACGACCTGATGGTGTTAGAGCAGTTGTTCAGCTTGAAGGTGTATGTCTACGACCGCCAAGAGATGGAAGAGGGATATATTGCAGCACGATTGGTACGGCGTTCTCCCTACAGCCACCAGGAGACCATGAATTTGAACCTGTATGAAGACCACTTCAGCTACATCAACGACATGGAGAAGTACAGCCACAGTTTCCTGTGTTCCAAGTGTGATAGATTATGGAAGAGCAGATGGGAGTTACACCGCCACGAACGAACTTGTACCGGAGATGTCATTTACAAGTATCCTGGTGGTGTGTACCATACACCACAGACCGTATTCGATCGGTTAGAAGACGAAGGCATCGACGTCCCAGCAGAAGACCGGTATTACCCGTACAGAGCTACCTATGACATTGAGGTATAAAGTTCCAGTGTGCTACATCTCGGAGGGTGATACCAGAAAGACAGTGGAGTCCTGTTTGAGCTACCTGACAGAAGTCAGCGAGGAGGCGTACCGGACACTGATGGCCAAGTATGGAGACGTGTTCCAGCAGATTCAGGAAAGACTCGACAGTGATTTGGACGACGTCGTGGATGATGAAGAGAGAGATTGCCAGGAGAAGAAGCACTACTTCATCATCAAAGCCTCTCAACTGACAATTCACATCAGGAAGCACTTCGTGCCTAATGGAGAATGGATATTGCATCCTACGAAGAGAGGAGTGACCCTGAGTCTTTACGAATGGAAAGAACTGAAAAAGACCATACCTTTATTTGAAGAAAGAGAACCAGAACTGACAATTGAAAATGTGTAAAATAAAGTATGAAAGTTATGTTAGAAACTATGTATTTTTTTTCAAGAGTTATAATATATGAAAAAAAAAGTTAATGCAGCCTCTATCTATAGAGCCAGTCACAAGCCTGGATAAATGCAGAGTGGCCTTGACAAAAAGGGATTGACAATGTGTGAAGTTAAACATCGAAATGAATGATGACCACATTCACATTTAATCTGTTTTAAAGTGGATGAAAACTTTCCGCTCCCAACAGAAGAACCATAAAAGTTGCAAACAAAATTATATAACTATTCCACTACATGATCAAGTTTGCTTTTTTCTGTTTGCAAAGTAAATTTTATGTTTTACAGACTAATATTATCATTTCATAAGTTGCTAATGACTAAACAAATATTTAGATGTTTGTTTTAATTACGCCCACGTCGAATATATTAAGTGTACATTACAATCTCTAGTCATTCTTATCCAAACCCTCAAAAGAGATTTATTGGGAACGTAAAATGTATAAGGATTATTGGTTTTCAAAATATAATAGGGTTCTTCTTCATTACTCTGTGAGTATGGCTGCTGCTGCTCTGGGGAATATGGCTGCTGCTGCTGTTGCTCTGGGGTATATGGCTGCTGCTGCTGCTTAAGTGTAGACTTTTGTTGACCGTGTTTGGTTTTTTAAGTGACCTTTTAAATCTGCAGGCCACACATAGGTACTATTGCATAAACTACAAGTATTACTCATGTTGTCGTTTCGGATATCGGGAAAAAGAGGGTTTTTTTAATGTTAGACCTTGCAATAATCTTTTTTCTTTCAGGGGTTTATTTGTACATTACCTCCAGAATTTAAAAAGATCATTTATAATCATCATATCACAAACCTTTGTAGAAATAAAAACCTCATACATGAGGAACTACAAATGTTTAATAGTATTAAAACACACCACATTAGTAGTACTTCAACTATTATGAAAGACCTATATTATTTATTTCCAGAGCTTTTTACTTTTGAAACGAAATCAAATTATTATGACCTTGTATTCATGGCGAGATTTAAGAAATATTGTCCTTGTAATCTTTGTTTAATTATTACCAATTCTAAAAGAGAATTGAGATCTTTAGGTAGACCGGCTGAGCTGTTCATGCGAAACATAGATAGGTCTCATTTAAAGTCCATTTACTTCAGATGATTTTAATTATTTTTAGATGTTAATTAGAACACTACTACCACCTAAACTGAAGTATAAGATTTATAAGAATATTGTTTCCAATCACACAGCACAAAAGAAGAACTTAATGAATGATTAAAATTATATCACAGAATTGCCAATTTCTCTGTACCAATTCAACTTTTAATTATAAACATGCTAAACAAATTGTATCCTGATTTATGGCCTTTGATAAAAAGAAATATTAATTATTTGATAGATGTGTACAATTTAATGAAGGACTGTAATTGTTTTCACCGTAAATATATCACTTATGCCCCACTCTTTTGTTTTGCTACAGATACTTTCCAAATTTTTCTTTTATAAGATATCATATCTTCTATTTGTGTTCACTGTAAATATAGCACTTACCCCTATAGTCTTTTGTTTAGCTACAGATACTTTCCAAATTATTATTTTTATGAGATATCGTATCTTCTACATGAAACCATGATTTAAGTACTAAAATCATAACCCATCATTTCAAAATTTGCTTTTTATCAAAATTTCTATTTGCAAGAGTCAAACTCATTTATTATTTTTAGGAATCGATTCAAGGATTACCCACAGAATTGAAAGAACATATCTATAAATTTCATGTAAAAAAAAAATTGCACAATGAGTTGTTCTTATTTTTTATGATAGATAATCATTTTATTATGTTTATCTTGAGAGAGGTATTTCCTGATAAATTCAAATGTATGAGTTTAGACAATTTAGATTTTTTAGTCATGTTTTACTTGGAACATAAAGACACTACCTTAGTACACTATGTTAATGACACCTTCGAGGAAATTCTACATTAGTATTTTTTTTGTTTTACAGAAACCTATTATGAGCTTAGTTAAGGTATTTCGACAAAGAGAATTGCAAGGAACATTAAGAATAACTAATGAATTTAATGACTATGTTCAAAATCAAATTGTTAGCTTTGAGGAATGATGTAATTTTATTTTTTATGGAAAATGACATCAGTATTTGATAATAAACACATCATACTTTTTCCATTGCAGCAGACCAAAATACTATTGAAGTTTTGGAGTACTTGTAAAACGCTAAAACCTTTAATTCAATTTAATAAATATCCTTGGAACACCTATTTTTAGAACCTATTGTAAGCCACGTGAACATGACAAAGACGAAAAACGAAAAGTGTGCATTGAGAAATAAAAATAAAAATATATAGCACAAGGCTTATCTAAATCATCCATTAAACAATTAATAATTAAAAAAGTATTTCTTAGAGAGTATAAAAACGCAAAGCCTTCTTATTTTGAAGACATGTTTACAGTTTACAGTTTACATGTTTATATATAAAAGAAATTATTAAAAAAAGAACAAAACGGATTTTTCACAACATTCTTGTACTAACGTTTTCACTGCTGTTGCAGATCTTCAGGTACAATGTTTATAAGTGTATATATATGACGTCAACAATCAGGTTTGACTTAATAGAGGTGATGACGTTAACAATATAAAGGGAGACTATGATGTTACGTTTTCGCGGTAAAATATATTACCTATAAAATTAATTAACATCTTTAAAGTTGTTATAAGATTAAAAAAAATCTTTAAAGTCATTGTAAGATTAACGAAAATCATTAAGGTCATTAATCATTTAACGAAGGTTTAATTTAATAGACGGTAATGATTATGAACTTACAGTTGAAGTAGAAGAAGAATATTCTAACAATATATATAATTTTTATAAAATTAATGATATATCTGTTGTTATTGATTATAAACAAAATGTAAGTAATTGTAATAATTCTATTGTTGATTGTAGTGATGAGTCTCGTCATACATGTATAACTGTAAATACTAGTCGTTGTTCTGATATAACTGTCAATAGGTCAATCAGTGATTATAATGATATAACTGTCAATAGGTCAGTGAGTGAGTCTAGTGATATAACTGTCAATAGGTCAGTCAGTGATTCTAGTGATATAACTGTCAATAGGTCAATCAGTGATTCCAGTGATATAACTGCCAATAGGTCAATCAGTGATTCTAGTGATATAACTATCAATAAGTCAGTCAGTGATTCTAATGATATAACTGTCAATAGGTCAGTCAGTGATTCTAGTGATATAACTGTCAATAGGTCAATCAATGATTCTAGTGATATAACTGCCAATAGGTCAATCAGTGATTCAAGAGATATAACTATCATTAAGTCAGTCAGTGATTCTAGTGATATAACTGTCAATAGGTCAGTCAGTGATTCTAGTGATATAACTGTCAATAGGTCAATCAGTGATTCTAGTGATATAACTGTCAATAGGTCAGTCAGTGATTCTAATGATATAACTGTCAATAGGTCAATCAGTGATTCTAATGATATAACTGTCAATAGGTCAATCAGTGATTCTAATGATATAACTGTCAATAGGTCAATCAGTGATTCTAATAATATAACTGTCAATATGTCAATCAGTGATTCTAATGATATAACTGTCAATAGGTCAGTCAGTGATTATAATGATACATGTATAACTGTAAATACTAGTCATACTTCTGATATAACTATCAATAGGTCAGTCAATGATTCTAATAATAATTGTATTAATTTGTTAAGTTTGAACTGTTGTGGGATCAAGTCAAGGTTGCAGTATCCGGAATTTCAAAACATGATTAGAAATCATGATATCT
Source organism: Bathymodiolus brooksi (assembly GCA_963680875.1). Lineage (NCBI taxonomy): Eukaryota > Metazoa > Mollusca > Bivalvia > Mytilida > Modiolidae > Bathymodiolus > Bathymodiolus brooksi. The sequence goes on along the minus strand of OY804575.1, from coordinate 47,586,100 downwards.
TATGTTTTGTCGAGACAAAAACTGACGACTTGGATGTTATTAATTTTCCTGGTTTTAAGTTCATAATGAAAAACCGAAAGAATATAGCTTATCGTCGGTCAGGTGGGATTATGGTCGGATATAGAGACACTTTAGTGAACATGATTGAAATAAAAGAAACTAGTTGTAAATATGTTCTGTGGTTTAAGTGTAAGGGGGGGGGGGGGGGTTATTCAAACTAGACCAACCGGTAATTTTTGGTGTAGTTTATATACCTCCTGAATACACAAAGTACTCATCAGACGAAGCATTTAATGAAATTCAACAGGAATACTTATCACTTTTAAATATTTCGAAATATATTTGCCTTGTCGGGGATTTTAATGCAAGGACAAGTAATTGTGATGATTTTATTATTCTAGATGACAACAATCATAATAATAATAATATTTCAGATTATGTCGATAACTATACTGAAGTATTAGAATCATTGTCTCTCCCTGTTGAACGAAGTAGTATGGATATGATAAGAAATAGGTATGGAAATATGTTGTTAGAATTTTGTAAAGGTAATAGCCTATTTATAGTGAATGGTAGAGTAGGTAAGGATAAAAATATTGGAAGATTTACTTGTAGAAACGCCAGTGTAGTAGATTACTGTATTAGTAGTCCATATTTGTTGAAATCATTCAAAGATTTTGACATCCTTGATTCTAGTAAGCTATATTCAGATGTTCACTCGCCTATTACGATATGTTTTTCTTCTGATAATTTTTCACAAAGCAGCAAAGATGAATATGTGGATTCTCGGAACCATACTGTTGAAAATATAATAAAAACTAAAAGATGGGACCCCCAAAAACAAATTCATTTTCAGAACAATATTGATATTGAAAAAATGTTAGAATTAGAACATATGCTTACTCTATGTGGCACAGAAAAAGATATGATTACTCAAGATACTGTTGACATATTGATAGAAAATATATGTAATATATTTGTCACATCTGGCCAAAAACCTTTGGAACTTATAATGTTAAGGAAAAAAACAAGAATAATACTTTCAAAAAAGAAAATAAACCCTGGTTTGATTTAGACTGTAGATTTGCACGTCAAAACTACAGAAAACTTAAGAAACGTTTTAAACGTTCAACTTTTCCACAAAATCGCTTAGCTATGATTGACGCTGAAAAACATTACAAACATACATTGGACAGAAAATATAAAAATTATCGAAAGAAATTTTCAGAAGATATACACAATATGAGTAAAAACAATCCTAAAGAATTTTGGAAACTTTTGAACAAAGGTAAAAGAAAGAAGCAACCGAATATTGAAATTGATAAACTTTATGATTTTTTTCAAAATTTGAATACAAGAGACATTTGTGATGGTAACAACGGCTTACCAGAGGTTAATATTCTACAGAATGAACCAATCAATGAACACATAAACGCCTATATCTCAAAGGACGAAATTTTAAAATGTATACAAAAATTAAAGAATGAAAAAGCTTGTGGTGAGGATGAAATTATAAACGAATACATCAAGTCGACATCAAATCAATTTATAAATATTTATGAGAAGTTATTTAACATTATCTTTGATAGGGGTTTTGTTCCTCATATTTGGTTGATTGGTACAATCAAGCCTATTTATAAGAATAAAGGCGATATTTATGAACCCAAGAACTATAGGCCTATCACAATTGTAAGTTGCTTGGGAAAATTATTTACATCAATTCTGAATACAAGACTCAATAACTTTTCTGAGGAATACAGACTTATAAAAGAAAACCAATTCGGATTTCGCCAAAATTATTCAACTATAGATAACATTTTCACTCTCTTTTCGTTTTTCCAAATAATAAAACTTAAAAAAAGGAAATTATTTTGTGCCTTTATAGATTTCGAAAAGGCCTTTGATAAGGTATGGAGGGAAGGGCTTTTCTATAAAATGATGTTAAATAAAATCAATGGCAAAATGTATAATGTTATTATTAATATGTATGATAGTATAAAATCTTGTATCTCATATAATAATTGTATATCAGAATACTTTGATTGTGCAAATGGAGTCAGACAAGGGGAAAACCTGTCCCCTTTTCTTTTTTCATTGTTTTTAAATGACGTTGACACTTTTTTAGAAAACAAAAATATTACAGGACTACAAACTATCTCAGATGAAATAGAAAACAATTTAGACATTTACCTTAAACTTTTTATTCTGTTATATGCTGATGACACTGCATTGTTAGCTGAGACAGCAAATGATCTCCAAACTCAACTGGATGCTTTTTATGAATATTGTAATTTGTGGAAATTAAAAGTAAATGCAGATAAAACCAAAGTAATGGTGTTTGGAAATGGGAGATTACCACAAAATTTGAGCTTCAGCTATGATAATCTAAATCTTGAGATAGTTAAAAATTTCAACTATCTTGGGATTATTTTTACTAGAACAGGAAATTTTAGTTTAACAAAAAAACATCTAGCTGATAAAGCACTAAAAGCTATGTATGAAGTTTTGAAAATGGGAAGAATGTATAAACTATCAATAAAATGTCTACTTGATCTATTTGACAAAATGATTAAACCCATCCTGTTATATGGCTGTGAAGTGTGGGGCTTTAGTAACAATGATATTCTGGAAAAATTACATCTAAACTTTTGTAAGATTCTTTTAAATTTAAAAACATCAACGCCTAGCTATATGGTGTATGGTGAACTAGGGCGATACCCTATATATATTGATATTAAAATCAGAACCGTATGTTACTGGGCAAGACTTATAGTTGGTAAACAAACAAAGTATTCTAATATATTGTATAGACTATGTCGTCAATTGAATGAAAATCATAATATGCAGTTTAGTTGGATATTGTTTGTAAAACAAATATTTAATGAGTGTGGCTTCCCCAATATATGGGAAACAGAACTTTTTGACAATGTAGATTATTTGAAATGTGTAATTAAACAGCGATTAGAGGATCAGTTTCTTCAAAATTGGAATTCTTTAGTACAAAATTCACCTAAAGCCATAAATTATAAAACAATTAAAACAGAGTTTAAATATGAAGAATATTTAAATATTTTAGAAATAAAAGATGCAATTTTGCTTTGCAGATTTAGAACAACAAATAATAAACTCCCCATCGAAACAGGGCGATGGCAGAACATTCCAAGAGAAAATCGTAAATGTATATTATGTAATAGATCCCAAATTGGAGATGAATACCATTATATTTTTGAATGTATTTATTTTAACCAAAAACGTAAGCAGTCACTGTTAAATTATTTCATATATAGACATAATATTATCAAATTTTCTGAACTTATGTCAAGTAAAAGAAAACCAATACTGAAGAAACTCTGTCATTTTATAAGTGCTATCAATACCGGTGTTTGTCCTCCAGGCTCTTAATCCTTTGTAACCTCTCTCCTAATTTATATATATGTTGTAAATAGTTGTTGTTATTTTGATTTTATTGTTATATCTCTGTACCATTGTTATACATTGGCTTTATGAGAATAAAGATATAAGAATATTAATTAATAAAGTTTCTTTTCTTCTTCTTAAAAAATCACCCTCTGTATTAACTTTATACAGCGGGAATATTTTGAAATGTCCTCCAGAACAATCATGGAAATGTTCATTAGCTCTTATTATAGTAAGGTCCTGGTGCCTTGTTTGTTGTCTATGAACAGTCATTCGAGTCCGCAATTCATTTTTGGTTTCACCTACATAGAATTCTCCACAATTAGAGCAAATAAATATATATATATGCAGACCAGTGTGGTTTGTGGGTATTGGGAGGAGAAAGGATTGACATCGGCTCTGACGGATCAAGGACCGTACGAATTTGCCGTCAGTGGGGCGGGGGACGACTACATCGACTTGGCTAATACTTACCTGTTTGTGGAAGCACATACCGTGGATGACGACGATACTGCATTGGATGGCGGAGAGGACGTTGGACCTGTCAACTTATGGATGCATTCCCTCTTTAATGTTGTCAGTGCTAGCCTCAACGAAAAACTGGTTTCACCACCCACCAGCTTGTACCCTTACAGAGCTTACATAGAAACATTACTCAGCTATGGTCCAGCTGCCAAAGAATCTCAATTAACGGGAGTCATGTGGTACAAGGATACACCGGGACATCAAGATAAGACAACAGCCGATAACAAAGGATTCACGTCCCGGAAAGCATTGACGGCCCAAAGCAAGTCTGTACAGATGATGGGAAAACTACACTTGGATTTATTTTGTCAAGAGAAATATTGACTGAATCACGTCAATCTGAAAATCAAATTACGACGAAGTCGAGACATGTTCGCCCTAATGGCCGATGCCGACAACTAAGATCAAAATCAAGGATCTCGCTTTATTTGTGAAAAATGTACAGTTAAGTCCTGCCGTAAGAATGGGTCACGTCAAAGCTTTTGGAAATGACAAGCTGTAAATACCCCATCCGACGTATAGAAGTCAAAGTAGATACGGCTCCCCGTGGCAACATAAATTAAGTCCAGACCGGTGTTTAAGGGGGTCTATGCCAGAAACAGATTACCCAGACTACTAAACGTACCTTCGGCCCTTGTGGGAAATACGGATCCAGACCATCGAATGGGACAACACTGGGTCGCTGCCAACTCAAGAGGGGAAAACTACGACCCCACAGGAAGACCACCCTTTTTAAGGGCTTACGTGAACTTTATGAAGAAACATTGTCATACTTGGACATACAACACCGTTCGAGTACAAGAAGAAGGATCTACCGTGTGAGAACATCATTGCATTTTTACCTCATTCATCGATATGCAGGACATAGCATGACAGACGTTACCAGGCTCTTAGAAAACCCCGTGGAAGCGATGACCATTGTGCAGAATTTTGTGTTGTTACTTGTTAAACATGTGTTATGAAAAAAAAGATATCAGAAATAATAAGACAGATATCAGAAAAAGAAAAGAAAAAAAAAAAAAAAAATTGAAAAAAAGAAAAGAATAGAAAAAAAAGGAAAAAAAAGGTTAATGCAGCCTCTATATAGAGCCAGTCACAAGCTTGGATAAATGCAGTGACCTTCTATTGAAGGCGCTCCCCATGAAAATAAAATGGCGGGAAAGGGGCAGATAACCAGTGAAAGGGCTAGTTCCGGTAGACAATGATAAACGCGGACATCCTAGAGAACACCCCCAACTTCCAGTTCCAGGAGAAGCCCTACGGGTGACGTTTGATAACGTCACTTCCAGTGAAAAGGCCCCACTATGGCGGATATTGCGCAACTTCCGGTTGCGCATGCGCGTACCACACCCAAAGGAAGCCCCTTCGGGGTCACGTGACCTTTGGTCACATCCGGTAGCCATGGTACTTGTACTACTGTACTACCTTTTGTACTACTACTATAGTAGTAGTACAAAATGTACCGGTTGCGCATGCGCACCCGATCACTTCCGGTTCCGGGGAGGGATCTTTCCGGTCACGTGACTTCCGGTCACGTAACTGTCGTCACTTCCAGTCAGGGCCGGTCATGTGACTTCCGGTAGATCCACCGCATGGATCCACCGCAAATGCTACTTTGTTCGTACCCATATACTACTAACCGGTCTGAAAGACGTAACTAAATGTCCATTAATTCAAACCAAATAATATGTAATATGGGAGCGAAACCAACTCTTTATGGTTAAAAATGTGTACCTAGGATTTTTTTCACATGGCTTCACATACTGATGGATATATTTTTTTTCTGCACATTGTAAACACATTCCGTGTAGCACACTTACACACTACTAATGAAGATCTTCTTAACATAATACGACTATAATTGTAATCTAGACTTGAACATAGCAGTTTAGGTCCAGCGATTTATGAAAATTGTAGCATTTCTTTAAAACGTTCCCATAATAAAGAGAGTGATATCATTAAATCAGACATGTTTTAATAAGCTCGCGAAGCGAGCTATTTATGACTGAAGCATGGTAAAATTAAATCAATAAAGGAATAATGACGAATACCATTTACTTTGACTAAAACAGATCCTTATCATCCATACACTATGCCTATGAAAAAGTTTCAACACATCCGGGTTACCGCCTAGTGTAGCGGAAATTGCCGAGTAGTCACGATTGATACCGGTTTCGCGAGCTTTTCAGGCGGTGCCTGTTTCATATTAAGTTTATCTAACATTTCAATAAAAACACATTTTAACCCTTACATGTCCAAAAAGCCTATTTTTAGGCTTTTCAAACCACCCCTCGAGTGTCAACGGCCTATTTGTAGGCTTTGCGTAAAACGTCATTCATCGATGACGTCACAGTAAACATGACGTCACAAGTTCAATGATAGTGCCGTTCTATAATATATATTTTTTTACTTATTTTTTTATTCAGAACCTACCCCTTTACAACGGTGGCAAGCATCAACGTACCAATGTGTGCGTCTAATAATAATAAATTATACAACTATATTAAAATGAGTATTAATCATACACGAACATTGAATATAACACATTTAATTTGAAATCATCAAAGAATAAAAAAAACATCATTGTCATTGTCATAAAAGTCATAACATATTATCACAGAAACAATTGTGTCATTCTTCATTAAAACAAAATTATATACATTGTATATTTTTAATTGCACTTAATCATAAATAAAATATAAGAATGGCATAAAATAAGAGAAACACAATATTAACAAGTTCCTGATCATCGACACATGACTCAATTAAAATAGTTCGCTCTTTCATCATTTTACATAATTAATCTATTTACTGAACTGGTCGAGCAAGAAACCAAGCTCACTGTTAAAATTAAAACTAAGACAAAAGTCACCGCAGCTTTTGAAAGGACGGTAGCTCTGAAAACGCAAGATCCGGATAAAACGATTTTATTACTGTTTCTATTTCTTCGAATAGTTCTTGTCTGATAATGATCGGTATATGCACTGCGCATCAAATCAACTGAACGGCGTAAAAAATCATTTAAAGAGAGGTGTAAAGTAATCAAACATCTCTTCAATTCATTTACGGAGAAGTGCATTATTTCCTGTATTATAGTTAGATAGACTCGGATACAATATCCTGATTCCGAGCCAAACAGTCATTGCTCTTTCTCCTTAATGCTACGTACTTAGTGGAGAAGCAACAAATACCAATTTTATAGTCTTTGGTTTAATCCGATCGGGGATCGAACCCACGACCTACCGCATTTTAATAACGATTGTATGTATATATATATATATATATAGGGTACTGTAGGGTACCCTCTGAAACGGCCCCAACTTTCCGTTCAGGATTAGGAGTTATAAACTTGTGTCTAATTTAAAAGTCTAGGCAGGGCCGCCAAGAGAATTTTTGGGCCCCAGGGAAAAAGGAAACTTGCCCCCCTCCTACAATTCTCCAAATAATGATACTCAAACTAAGTCCACCACGGTGTGTCATAAGAAAGGAATCAGTACAGCAAAAATGAATTGATGAATTGTGATTTAGAAAACAGCTTTCTACTTGTTTATTTGTCTGGACCATTAATTATAATGATCTGGTACATTTATTAATAGATGTATTTTTATAAACTTACCAAGAGGAACCCTCGTGTCTCGTTTTACCCACTTGCCTTCATAAGAATATAAATCAGTTTAAAGTTAAACTGAAGTCAATATACCAAAATTTGGTCCGAGATGTCATCTTTTTTTTATATCTCTCCCCAGTCTCTCTCTCGACATATTTTGTACCGACCCGCTCAGCATACCTTGATTATAGTTTGTTTAATTTGTATGTTGCAATGTTTGACAATGACAATGTGGTGACTGAGGAAGCGAAATTAATAAATAGATAAAAAATAAAGGGTCATCTGAACGGAATCAATTGAGTTTAACAAAAATCGGATCATGTCTACTCACCATTATTGAGCCCCTCCCCTGCTATCCTCGATCTGTCGATAATGTTATCAGGCGACGCCAGCTTGTTAGTCAAGGCAACAGAAATAGACTTGTACGTTTTGGAAAGGGGAAACAGCGAAACTGTTTTCTCTGTACTACACCAAACATACGCTCTAGAGCAATCACTATATGCTCGAGATGTAATAAAGTGGTTCATGCCATGTGCTTGTATCGGCATTGAACTATAAGAAACATATTGAACATATTGACAATTCATAGCTTTTGTCAATATATATTTTTTAGATGGATAGATTAACGTGTTGAAAGAACAAAACTTAATGGGTGAAAAAAAAACCACAGATCACAGGCAATAATTAAATTGTTATATATCTTTGTTGAACTTTCTCATATATAAGGTTAAAATCCAACACTCATTACTCGGAGCTGGACTAGAGAGATACTCATGTCATTTATGCCGATTCTTTCAACTTTACATGTGAAAATTTACCATGCTTCCTCCATACTATTTGTTATTTAATGTTGATATATATAACAGAAAGTTATGGTATTAAACGTCACTTTCAACAATATTTAAGTTATATCGTGGTGGTCAGTTTTTTTTTTGTTTTTATGGAGGAAACCAGAGTACCCGGGGGAAAACCATCAACCTACCAGAAGTCACCGAAAAACTTTATCACATAATGTTGTATCGAGTACACCTCGCCTGAGTGGGATTCGAACTCCCAGCGTTAGTAGTGATAGGCAGTGATTGCATAGCTAGTTATACAAAAAAATATCCAACTAACATAATATCACGACCACGACGTATATTGGCATTGTTTTTTTAGGGCAAAAGCGTATGTCAAATTGTACAATTATTTCATTATTTGAAGTGTGATAAACGCGCATACAATTTTACATTATTAGATTCAATAAAGTGTGGGGGAAAAAAACAAGTGTACAATTTTACATTAGACACATTTTTGTTTTAAATACATCAGTAATTTTCTATTTTACCCATTAAGGTCTGAAAAAAGATTGTGTAATTTTACAATGTAAATTTATAACTCACAAAGTCAAAACACGTGTGTGTAATTTTACATTGTAAATTTACAACCCACAAAGTCTAAACACGTACGTGTGTGTAGTTTTACATTGTAAATTTACAACCCACAAAGTCTAAACACGTGTGTGCAATTTAACATTACAATTTACACCCCACAAAGTCAAAAAACGTGTGTGTAATTTTACATTAGGTCATGTACTGTGACGTTTTACACTGATAACGTCATGACTTCACGGTAAACAAATTTGACTAAAAATCCCTTGGCACTGATCAGTGAAAAGGACTTGGCATCCAAAGGGTTAAGCAAATAACAAGGGTCGAATTAAAATTAGCAAATTTGCACAATACTCTGAGGGAGACTACATGTTGTGCATGACGTCACGTTATTTGTTGCTGTTCATTCGCCAATGTACTGTTCGATCACTTTTACTGTATCGTGTCGTGACATCTGCTCGGCCATGCAATAAAGTCGATCACTTATTTTGATTTACAATTCTCGCGCAGCACGAGACCGATGACGTCATTCTGTATATTCATAGCGTACATAAACACAGAGGGAATTCTTTTAAACTTCAAAATTACAAGATGAGATTAAAATAGATAAGATTGAATTGAATAAATTGAATAAGTTACATGCAAGTAAAAAAAGATCCTTTTTACTAATGTCCTTTTTCCTGATCATTATGCTTGTTAAATATGTTTTAAGCGATGGTATTTCCCAAGCATTTTTACCTTTCCTGTTTGTTGATGTAATCATCATCACAGATCATGACCTTTTCTGGAATGTAGGCCAAGCAAATTGTATTTTAACCCTTTGGCTGCGCTAAGGACACATATGTCCATCGTCGGCAGAATGCGGTAAGGACATATATGTCCTTCAAGAAAGAAATTTTCTTGACAAACAATTATTTACAATAAAGACCAAAAAAAGGCTTATAGTTATAGTTTTGCAGTTTGTACATGTTGCTAAGTAATTTTCATAACAAGTCTTGACGTCATATGTTTTATGACGTCATACATTTTTCGGCGTGCTTGACTTCTCCTTCAAATTGGACGACGATTTCGACGATTATGAGTCAGATATCAGCTTATACGAGGAGAGTGATGAAGAAAGTGACGGGGAAAATGATCAAGATTTAAACCCTACATATCTGTGGACAGAACAGAATTCTGACAGGTTTGAATTTCCACATGATATTGAACCTTTTGAGGAATCGAGTGGTCCAGTCAATCCCCCTGTTAGAACTTCTGAACCACTTGAATATTTCCTGTGGTTATCTTCTGATGACAATATATCAATTATTGATATTCTTGTTGAAGAAACGAATCGGTATGCACATCAAATTCGAAACAGTAACAACTTAAAACCAAATTCAAGATTAAAGAAATGGGAAGATGTAAGCCATGAAGAAATGTCAGCTTTCCTTGGACTTTGGTTATCCATGGGTATTCTCCGTAAACCCACAATGGCATCTTACTGGTATGAAAGTCAGCAGACCTGGTTATATAATACACCGACATTTATCAAGATAATGCGCCGTGACCGGTTCCAGATAATTTTGCAGTGTGTACATGCAAACAATAATGCAGGTGCTTTACCAAGGGGAAATCTAAATCATGATCCTGCTCGCAGAATTTTTGACCTGATAAATAAAGTTTTTAAAGAAAAATATGCGGCAGCACGAGATTTAACGGTTGATGAGAGCATGGTTGGACATAAAGGTCGTGACTACACTGTACAGTATATGCCAGCTAAAAAGGCTCATCGTTGGGGTGCAAAACTGTGGGTGCTTGCTGAGTCGGACACAGGCTACACTTTAAGCATAGATCTGTACGCTGGTATGTATCTCTAGAGAATCTGATTTTGTATAATCTCCTAATCATCTTTATATAAGATTTTAATTAATTCTATATGTATAAAGCTATAGCTCAATGAATGCATAACAGTGTTGTAGATGAAAAGATGTCGTGGTACAATCAATAAGATTATAAGTTTAAAACCCAGTAGGGAGTGGGAAGTAAATTTTAGAAGGATAGAATATTTATTCACAATATTTGCCAACCCCGACCCCTTCCCCTCTAAAACAAATAGTGTTCCTGTATGAACCATCTTACAGTCCATTCATTACCTCGCTCAACACAACAGTTTCCTACATATATAAATTATTGAGCCATTCGACGATAATAAAACCAGATTAATTATTATAATTGAAAATCCTAGCTTGTAAAAAAAATTGACTCCTCGTGTTTGTATCAAATATGTTCATCATTTTAAAATATGTATTTTTCTTGCCGTTGAGAATTTCTAGTTGTCCCCCCCCCCCCTCCCCCAAAAAATCCCAAAACCTTGTTATCTTTACATGTGGTTTTATTAAATTTATTTTACAGGAAAACGAAACATTGCACAGAGAAACAGTGTACATGGACTTGGATACGATGTTGTTACAAAGTTGGTCGAGCCCTTCTATAGAAAACATCATCATGTAGTGGTTGACAATGTCTTTACAAGCCCACTTTTATGCCGTAACATGTTCGATAACCAAACATACTTGACTGGAACAGTTAGGGCCACCAGAAAGAACATGCCAAAAAGTTTCAGAAACATGAAAAATTACAGAAGGGTGAACGAGTTGTTCGACAGTCCGGTGCAATAATGGCTCTAAAGTATGGAGACAGGAAGACGGTGTGCCTTTTGTCTTCTTTATATCCTCCTAGGTAATACTAGTATGTAAATATATTTGTAATATTTGCTTTAAAAAATACTCGATCTATCTACATGTAGTTCAATTAAGAAGTTGGGTTGTCACACAATTTATGTTTTTGTTAAAACGATAATTTAAGCAGGAACTATAGACTGTCCTCGTTTTGATATACATTGTACATGTGTCTTAAAATAAATGTATGTACAATTACCATATAACTAATAATGTTTAATAATTCTTCTTTCAGGGGGCCCCGGGTGGCTCAATGAGTTATGTCGTTGCATCTAACAACTCATACAAGCCTATCACCAATACGGCGTGGGTTCGCGCCCGGCTTTGTAAATTACAAAAAAGGGTGCACTCGACTCGCAACCTCATGTCATAAAGTTTACCAGTTACTTGCCCATGGTCGGTGGTTCTCTCCGGGTACTCCGGCTTCCTCCAGTGGCACCACCACTAAAACTGGTCGCCATGATATAGCTGAAATATTGCTGAAAGTGGCGTTAAAACACAAAAAATCAATCAATCAATCTTCTTTCAGTTTAGAAAATTATGCAAATTCAAGAGGTGTTGAACATGATGTTCCAAAAACAGTTGTCATGTGTAACAAATTAATGGGAGGTGTTGATATGGCGGACCAGTTGCTGACAACTTATGACCCAAATGTGAAGTCTGTCAAATTGTGGAAGAAACTTCTAATGAACGTACTTCTTAGAATCACAGGTAAGTCTAGCGAGATAAATTAATAAAATTCTTTTTGTAAAAAATAAAAATTATAGCAAATGTCGATTCACTTCCAATAGATGATCCTATTATGGAAAAAAAGTCATGATATCGGAGATTGAAAAAATATATATTCATTAACATTTAGTTTTTATATCTTAGGTGATGGTTTGAATTTGAGTAAATTAATTTGCATAGATGTGAAAATCAAATATCGGAACTAATTTAAGATTAATTTACTAGCAAATTAAAAAAAAAAGAATATAGATTATTTATATTTCAAAATAAATATAATATTTCAGTAAACAGTTATATCGTGTACCTGCAAAATCGAGGGCTTGTGAGCAAAATGTCAAGGTTAGAATTTACAAGTCAACTATACCAAGGGTTAATTGGAGATTATTCCTGTGAGAAGAAAAGGACTGGCAGGCCAAGTATTCATCCTGTTCCCCAGAGACTGACAGAATGCCATTTAATTAATCTAATTCCAAGTTAGTTTTATTTTATTTATCTTATAGTTTGAACAAAAATGATATGGGTGTAAATATTCTATGATTGCTTTTGCTGGAAAGACTCTGAAATACCGTCGGTGAATTTATTGGTGACTGGATTCTTCATTCAAATATTACAATGTCAGAGTGAAGGTTTTCAATTTATTCTAAGTCTTTCGTCCGTATAAAACATATGATACAAGGTAATCGCACACCGGATACTAATTGATGGCAGAAGCGACACAGATGTATACAACTTCGAAACAACAACCTTCAGTGTCCGTTTTTTTTATTTAAGGCTTTTTTTACTTGAAGTAAACAGAGAACGGGTGCATTTTTTTTTCTATTTATAAAGTTGTGTGACTGACACAAATATCTAAAAAACAAGTGTTACAAAGGATTATAAAATAATTCGCAAGACGCAATTAATTATTCAATTCAAATTGGTAAGATGATTGTAAAAAATGAAATAAAATTTCACCGTAAAAGTTGAAATAAACTTATACATTTTACCGTACAGTTTTAAACTGAAAACCAATTGAATTAGTCGAAATAAAAATGTAATTTGTTTACAATGATTCTTGGTAGTTTTTTTTTATATATAAATGTTTTGTCTTTTCCAGATCAAATACGTAAAGTATGCAGAATTTGTAGTTCCAAAGTGAGAACATGGTGTCCTGACAATTTGTGTAACGTTGGATTATGCGTCGGAGATTGCTTCAAATCATTCCACACGAGGATAGCAGAAGAATGATTTTTTATAGTGAACAATTATATTAAGAACGGCCCGTTATTTATTAAATAAAGAAACGATCAGAGATTCTATTGAACATTTATTATTGGAATTCACGCGGAGAGATTGATGTATTAAGTGTTCAGAAATTTCTTATAATATATTTTTTTTTACAGAAGAACTATCAATAAAGGGATAAAAACAGCTAAATTAGACTTAATTTTACTACATGGTAGATTGACACAAGAGCCACAAATGTAAAAAAAAATCATAAATTTATCAAAATAACAGATTGTGACTACATTCAAGTCAATACGACGCAAGTACAAACGCGTTGTACAAAGGACGCACCGACTCCCATCAAATGAGCCGTTTTCCAGACGTTTTTGCACGATTTTTATGACGTTGAAAATAAACGTCGCATATGACATTCGGTAAATTTGAAAACGTCGCACCAAAAGGGTTAAAATACTTTGAAAATATGATGATTGATCATTCAGATTCCACCATTTTCTAGAAAATGGCTGATTTTACCGGGAAAATACATACAAGTGCTCTCCATTAGTCACAAAATGGCAGATTATTTGGCATTTCCACTGCTGCTTTAATAACAAATATACCTCTTACTTCTTGGGGTAATGAAATGATATTCACAGAGAAGACAGAAAAAGAATTAATTTAACAGCAATAATCAAAATTTATAGCATAAATTGAACAGAAAATTGTATTGGTACCACTCTGTGATAATAAATGTGATTGAAATAAACAGAAATCAGTCATTAATTGTTTTACAAAAAAATATGGCAGTATGTAGTCAGTCTAATATATTGCATTGGCACAAACAAAAACACCAAATTCACTGGATTAAATATTTTATTATATAGGTAAGCAAGTTCAATGTTTGCATCAAATAATTTATTTTTAATAAGCTCGCTTCGTTAAGCGAGCTATTTATGACTGAAACATGGTAAAATTAAATCAATAAAGAAATAATGACGAATACCATTTACTTTGACTAAAACAGAAATTCTTATCATCCATACACTATGCCTATGAAAAAGTTTCAACACGTCCGGGTTATCCATACCACTATGGCTATGAAAAAGCTTCAACACATCCGGGACATTCCGGGTCACTGCTTTTCGCGACACCCTCTAGACCTTATGAAAGATATGGTGTACGAAAGGTATCGAAGAGCGTATTTCGCTGTTGCCTATATTGTTTGCTTGTGAAATAAACATTAAATTTAATTCAACGTTCTTCTTCTTTGACGAAAATATACAAATTATTTGTTTGAAATGAATATTTAAAGAATTTTGTCTGTAAATTGAAACCGATAATTATCGAATCCTACACGGAAAGTAACGAGTCGATAAAAATAACACGATTGCGCAACCCGATCGTCTGCTCTGGATTATTGCTAAAGCAAAGGCAAGCTTATATTTATATTCGCTTAATCGCATCAGGTATTGATAAAATACACATTTGCACAAAATGTCTCAAAGAAAATCACTTTCAAAATTTCCGTTGACCCCCCAATTTACAACAAATGGTCCAAAGTCCAATCGGAATAAAATCCAGGTGTTAAGCGGCCTTACTGTTTGGATTATTTCATGGCGTCTCATTGACATTGGCGATACCACTTCATTTTTAACCTTTTCGAAGTTCTATTCAACTATATAATTTTATTCTACATTTCCACATGGATCCTGGTGGTAAAATCTGATCAGTTTAGATGTTGGAAAGTCAAGAATCTTGACGATGAGAGGTCTGACGAAAACAAGAACGAAGTGGGAAGGTATCGGGTCGTTTCGCCCCAGAAAGTGAGTCGATTCGCCCTACTTAATCGCTATTATATAATAATAGATGAAGTCTTTTTCGACAATTTTTGGTAATTATTTATTTATTAGTTGTATACAAAAAATAATAATAACAACTGATAGGTGTCTATGTCAACAACTAATTAAAAAGTAATTTGAAGCCATGCAGAACAAACAATACATAGCCATAGGATACATATAAATTTATTACTGTACTGTATTGTTCAAAGAAATTTTACAAATTTAAGCAGGTGTCAAACAATTTACTTTATAATGATTTTATTGTCAATATATATGTCGTGTACATGTTATTATTTTGTACAAGTTATAACTTGTACAAAATATTTATACAAGTTATAACTTGTATAACACCATCATACAAGTTATAACTTGTCCAATTATTGCTATGCAAGTTATAACTTGTACAATTGTGATTGAAAATACATCATAACTTGTACAGTTTTATTTACAGTGGCCTATATGTGTAATTAACCAATATGATAACATTCATTGGCCTAAGATTACCTTATATTATTTAATTACTACTATGGTGAGTATTTTTAAGGAGTTAATATATTGTAAACATTGTTGTTCAGTCTTTTGAATTATTTTGAAGTGTAAAGATGGCAAATACTGTTGAAACCAAATTTTATGATGAAGTTATAAAACTATTGGATGACAACAAGTCTACAAATAATATTATATTTACACGTGAAAGATATAATGAGACAATTCATATTGTAAAGGAAGCACAATCAGTAACCAAAAAGACACAACTTCAGTGATATTTGACAAAAAGGTATGATGCTTTGGAGATAGCAGGAATTGAAAAACTTGTTCGTAGAGGGACGGACGTAATCTATTACTGTACTACCGAGGAGGACCTAAATGCACTGACAACGACTGAAACGCCTACCAATAGAAATGACACTAATCAAACAACTCCCGAAGCGGACACTGACATTGAAACTGAAACCAACACCGAACCTGAAACAGAAACAAACACCGAACCTGAAACTGAAACAAACACCGAACCTGAATCAGAAACCAACCCCGAACCTGAAACAGAAACCAACCCCGAACCTGAAACTGAAACCAACACCGAACCTGAAACAGAAACAAACACCGAACCTGAAACTGAAACCAACACCGAACCTGAAACTGAAACAAACACCGAACCTGAAACTGAAACCAACACCGAACCTGAAACTGAAACAAACACCGAACCTGAAACTGAAACCAACCCCGAACCTGAAACTGAAACCAACATCGAACCTGAAACTGAAACCAACCCCGAACCTGAAACAGAAACAAACACCGAACCTGAAACTGAAACCAACCCCGAACATGAAACAGGAACAAACACCGCAACCGATGAATTAACTATCTTATATGTTCCTGATAATACAGAAATAAGTGTGAGAAAAGCCGTACAGTTGCTTTCTTTATATGGTGGTCAAGGGCATATTCATTGCAGCTGTTGTAGTGGCTGCACAACTGGGAAATGCAAGTGTAAACGGAAAAATATATTGTGTAATTCCAGATGTCATGCATCTTTGTCATGTGCCAACAAATGAATTTCAAGAGACATTCAATGCCTCTATGAGATATGTGTTTCTTGACAATAAATGTTTGAAAAATTCATTTAGTCTAATTAAATTTGATTTAAATCTCAAGAAATTTCAAAGTTTCTATTTATAATGCGATCCGATCTTTCGTCAACACTGGGTATACAAATAAATATGTAATTACCCCAAAACAAAAACAAAAAATAAAATGAGATATTGGATATTGAATATCTACTGTCAATACAGTTGACATACATGTAGCTGTCATGTTTCCAACACAAATAATGCAAAAAGGCCTATGCACAACAAAGTTGTACAAGTTATGATGTATTTTCAATCACAATTGTACAAGTTATAACTTGCATAGCAATAATTGGACAAGTTATAACTTGTATGATGGTGTTATACAAGTTATAACTTGTATAAATATTTTGTACAAGTTATAACTTGTACAAAATAATAACATGTACACAACATATATACAATTGGATTGGGAACAAGTTTTTACAACTTGCTAGTCCCTCTCCATACACATTTAGATACAAAAAATGAAAAGACCAACACCCTTAGTTGGATTTTTAGAGTGCTACAAAATGTAGTTCATTGAAACAACAGTCTGTGGTTAGATATGTCGTTCCACTCAATGGCCTTCAGGCTTGTGTTGTCGGCAGGTAAGTTAAACTTGCCTTTGATTCCATCACAAGATTATGTTTTATAAGATAACAAGAGGTGCTACGACAAAATTTTGAGTGACTGGAATTTCAGTCTCCCTTCATTGGGCTTCAGATGTATTCTGGTAGGCTTGATGAACATGATTGATGGTATGCAATTTTGGACACCAATTTTTTTTTAGACATAAAACAGTTCTTGTTAGCCCATGGTTATGTTGCATTGACAAATGACATGCTGAAAGCCTATAAGGTTGCCCAGGTCTGAATATTTTTAAGTGGGTGGTTGCAGGAGGCATATTTCCTAAAGACGAAGTCGAACAACAACAACAACTTATGTATTTTAAGAACAAAGTGTTCACCATCACAGACACTGGATGACGACCCCCACAATGTATAGATATTGCACCAAAGAAGATGAAGGTTTGACAGAAGGAGCTTATTGTTCTTGCACTGCAGGGTATGAAATTTATGCATGTTTTTCTTTATTCTCTATATCATGTCTATGCAGTGCCAATTCAGGACCATTAAGATAATAACAGAAGGGATTGCAACCAATCTTGGCTGAAATGTTCCTAACAAATTCATGACAAAATGTTACTATGGTGTCAATAAATCAGTACATTTCAATAATGTTTGAGAGATGTCAGTTCATATCTCTATGGAAGCTAATGATCTGCGTACATATTAGGTTTGTCAACTACTAACAATTACAATACATGTATATACAATGTAGCTTCTATAGTACAAGGTAGTACGTTTCAATAATGTTGAAAAGATGTCAGTTCAAATCTGACTGGAATCTAATCTATGGGTTTATTTTAATATATGCTTGATCATGTTGACACAAGTCCCTAGCTTAATGAAAGTTTTGAAGAACTACTCCTTTTTCAATGTGACCGCACAAATGTTGTGTAATAGTTAGCATGCTCACCTAGAATGTGGTAGATCCATGGGTTCTAGCCCCTGTCTAGTCAAACCAAAGATTATAATATTAGTAAGAATGCAGCATTAAGGAGTAAGAACACAAACTGGTCGTGTCAGAATAATGTTTCAGAGTGGAACGACATATCTACCCACAAACTGTTGTTTCAATGTGTGAGTGGGGGGGGGGTTGGAACTTTTGTCAGATTTTTTTAACTTCTCAATTCAATAACTAAAGGATAGAGAAAATTGCATAGTGTTCCCCAATATTAACTTTTTGATGTTAAAAGCAATATAATTTTCATTCAATCATTAACTTAAGACTTAATCAGGATAAGGGGAATGTGTTTTATTACCTATTCTTCAATGTTCCAGTTCATAGTTTTGTTATTTTACAACATTGTTATTATACATGTAGCTGACCTTTTAATAATGTTTTGTTTTTGCAATAAATATTTTCTTGTTAATGAATATTTGTTTAATTTTTGTGCTCTATAATTTACAAAAGTTATCGAGTTGAATCATTTACAAAGTACATGTGCATGTACATATTTTGCCCAACCAAGACTGACTTGTTCCTGAATTTAGCCCTTTTTCCATACTAATTCTTATATGTTATTATTGGTCTCCTGACATTGGCATAAACAAGAAAGGATGGAGTGCCTCATGAACAGAAACCACACCATAATAATGTGCTTGACATACATGTAAGAATGGAACATGACTGTTAATGTATAGCCCTGTATCAGGGCATACTATTTAACCCCCGTCTGTCCCTCCCTATAGTTTTGAGCTAGAGTTTTTGTAATATTTTGTAGTGTGTTTAATGTACAAATACTAAAGGTGTGCATTCTTACAGGATTTTGACTTCTAAAAAATCACAAAATGATATATAGTTGAACCAAGTCATTTTTAAGTTAGTACATCTAAAGTGTCTTACACACAGACTTTATACATTCTCTAACAAAAGGGGCACACCAGTTTTAAGTTGGGCCTTTTAAAAAGTTTTATTTGATGCTCCATAATATGATAATTTACAAATTGCATGTTTAATGTGATATAAATATGATAAACTATAAAACCATGCAGAAGTCTAACATAATGCCAACTTTAAAGCATTAACATTACAAAGCTGGTTTTTGTACGAATACCTGCCAGTCGCTTAGGGGGAAAAAAGACTTCTTTTGATTTCCCTTTTTTATAAGGACCCCCCCTTTTATAGGATAGTTGGACAACAAAATATACAAGATTTAGATTAATTTTCTTCAAGTTAATCGATAAGTACCTGCTAGGATCAGGGGCGGATCCAGGATTTCAAGTTAGGGGGGGCGCACTTAAAAAAATTGCGCCGAGCAGAGGGAGGCGCGAAAATTTTTGGGGTATTTCGTGTGAAAAATCACGATTTTACGCCGAAAAATCATATTTTTCCAATTTTAGGGGGGGCGCGCGAAATTTTTGGGGTATTTCATGTGAAAAATCACGATTTTACGCCAAAAAATCATATTTTTACCAATTTTAGGGGGGGGGGGGTGCGCCGGGTGCGCCCCCCCCCTGAATCCGCCCCTGAGGATGATCTATTTTATTTATCCTTGCAGGTCTAGGATTTTTTGTAAACAGTACTATTTGCGAGGTTGTGTCACAATATCCTTGGAAGTTGGAACTACTACATGTATTCTACTATAGCAGAATATTCACACGATCTCTCATTATTTTCAAGATCTACAGGATACATGTAGTCATAAATTATTTTTCTAACCAACAAATTCACGAAAACTTCCTTACTGTCACGTGCGACGATATGTGCATAACTGCCACGATGAATAAACTGCGTCACCGTGTTTACAAATGCAATGACGTCTTGTTTACGCTTTTTACTCCGATTGACCTTTGAACCATAATGGCGGCGGTAACGTGAAATTGGTAACCGATAATTATCGAATCCTACACGGAAAGTAACGAGTCGCTAAAAATAACACGATTGCGCAACCCGATCGTCTGCTCTGGATTATTCCTAGAGCAAACTCAAGCTTATATTTATATTCGCTTAATTGCATCAGGTATTGATAAAATACACAATTGTCCAAAATGTCGCAAAGAAAAACACTTTCAAAACCTTATGCATATGTCAGAAACCCAGTATGGATAGAAACTGCTGTTTGATTGTTTTTTTTTGTGTATATATGTCATACAGTGATACATAGAAAGTTGGAAAATGTTGTGTACATGAAAAATAATTGATGTTAAAAAAAAGGAGGGATGGGCAATCAGAGGCACCATAGGGTCCTGTCCGCAAGTACCTGTGATCTTGAAGAGTGTCTCACTCTCAGACCCTATGCTACATGTGTGTGCAACATTTACATACTCTATTATGTCTACTGGTGGTCACTAGTAAACCAAATTTCTATTTTCAGGCAAAGTTGGTAAATAATTATATGTACTACATAAGCATAAAGTTTTGCATATGTTTGCTCATCCAAGACCAAGGATATCTAATTAGTGATTAATAGCTTCGCGAGCTTTCCAGGCAGTGCCTGTTTCATATTACTTCAATTTCAAACTATTTAAAAAAAAACATCTTTTGAAATTTTTAAGACAACACAATTACACAGAAAAAGCTAAAATACTATACTTTCTTAATCTGGTTTAGTTTTATATCAACCCAGCTGTGAGCGAAGCGAACATGGTTGATACTTGTAAACACTTTGAAATCGGAAGCGGAAGTGTGAGGAACTTAAGCCATTTGTCTGTTTTCGTAATTGAACATCTTTGTCGTGCCGAAGGCGCGACCAACACGAAACAAATAAAATAAAATAATGACTTTATAAAATTGTATTGAGAATTAAAACTTACGTTTTCGTGCCTTGGGCACAACTATATCATTCAAATAGAAAACAGGGTTTTACTTTCGAACTTGAAGAAGGCAGAGTTGTCATTGAAGGTTTCGTAAATGATATAAATAATAAACTTTGTGTCGTGCCGAAGGCACGAACACTACGAATAAAGAAATAAAATCGTTGTGCCGAAGGCAAACCGGATATGAACAAAAGAATGAATCAGCACGGCCACATTAAATGTTGCAAATGGGTCCCATGGCAACACCTTGACGGAAGTTGATTCGCCCTTTATTTTCATAGACAAAGAAACATTACCAAGTGAAATCCTACATGTCATATTTACAACAATACACAAAAATAATTAAAAAGCTTACCTTGAAATTTTATTTTAGTTAAATTGTATCAACCTTGAAGCGTACACCAAGCCAAATAACGTCTAATCTTTACGTTTCAAACTGGAAGTCTTCATATGACGTCAATGACGTCATGTTGGTTATGTTCCAAAGTCGTCAATAACATTTCGCGGATTTTTTTCAGTTTACTCGCAATCGTATGTGTATAGGCGGATTCTTCACAAATCGGTGCCAATTACGTTTTCTGCTGTCGGTCGCTATTTACAGACGAGTTATATACTTAACCTATGGCCATTTGTTCAGTCTCTTTTTCACAATTATGTATGGCTTTTACTTGAATCATTATACAAAAGAGCCTAATCATTGTCCATTTTGTCCACTTAACGTATTTAATAGTCCAGTTTTCTTGATTAAGAGCTGTCGTCTAATGCATGATAATTTTTAATAAAGTGAAATCGGTGTATAAAAAGTATGTTATGGCAACTATTTTGGGTTTGTTTTCATGCCAAAGGTTTGAAATTGACTTCAATCATTGACTTTTGGACATAAATTGTGTTGTCTTGTCAGAAATTTAGATAACTGGCGTGTTGTGAAATTTCCAACAGATACGTTACGTATTTTCAAATGGGATTTAAAATTTGACTCTCTCGACTTGAAAACTATTGTAAGAGTGTAAATGGACCTTCTACATTTATATTTTAAGGTAAGTGGAACTTCTTTATCAAATCCTGTTCATATAAAAAAAATCTTAGTTAAAAAATATTTGATATTCGCTTGTTACCTTGAAAATGCGACAGATACGTGACCAGATGTTTATCGTTTTTTCTCTTATATGTGCCACAGGCGCATGGGGCATGGATTTCGTTTCCTCCTCCCCCCTTTTCTCTACTACCCCCCCTTTTTTCAAAATTTTCATATAAATCATTCCTTTTTCAAAATGTTCATAATCATTCGTTTTTTCTTCATTTGACAATATCAGTAGACGTCATACATCATGAATAATACGTGTATTCTGTGTCCACATTTTTTCGACTGATACAGTATAAGAGAGAAGGTATGCAACTCCATTTTCATATTTCGTATGTATCTTTTATGTATCTGACCTCTTCCCTTAGTATTAAACAATATATTCTATCAGCTAAACTGTCTTGATCATTACACACACGCAATAAAACTAGCATTAAATTTCATGTTTGACCTTTGAGACGGTTACATTTATATAGCAATAAACTTTGAAGAATGTGACCCACCAGATTTATATTTTAGTAAATTGTAACTGCATAATCGCTCTCTGAATAATTTCAATTTCTTAAACAAATTTGAAAAATAACGTATCAAATTCAAAATATCCCTAAAAGTTTTATAAAAACTCTCGATTTAAACTTCTATTTAAAGTTTTATTCAGAAGGGGGAAGTGTTACAAATTAACTTCGCCTTTCTTAATATATTACTTAAATTTTGACAAAATTAGGCTATAATTGACCCATTTTTTTCAGTCACTACTTGCAGGATCTATCATCACTCCTATATTTAAAATAGCTGGATCACCACAAGCTAAATAAATCAAAAGCCATTTTGGTTATATAAAAATCTTACTCAGCCTTTTGTTTAAAAAAAAAGTAGTCTTAATAAATCGTTGCTAACAAAATTCCATATAAATCAGTTACACGTATGACTTAAAGCATAAATAAAATTAAGAGATAACTTACACGAGTTTCTGCTAGCCGCGAGTCTCAAAATGAAAATGGCGTATGCGGTTTAATTGGTCGCGCGGGAAAACCACAGGAATCAGTATCGATGTTGTTAATGATGATAAATGAAAGCCTCACGTACTAGATTTCATTTCATGGCCGTAACGCAATGGAGGCAAATGAGGCAAATGCCTCACTTTTGAAACGGCAAGTGTAACCTTTTGAAAGCAAATAAAATCTTTTTTTTTCTTCAAAATTTGTCTAAATTCACCCCTTTTGCCTCACTTTATTCAGACCCGGCCTACGGCCGTGCATTTACAATCATTGTTTTGTGTGTGTGTGTTTTAAATACGGGTTTTAAATCTAGAATTAAGATATAAACAATCATACGTCAAATATTCAAACCAAGCGTCGGCAAATAACCTAATGCCGACCGTCGTTTTGTCAAAGTTAACCCAACGTTGGTGAAAAGACGAGAACCCAACCGTTGGTCTGTCAAATCTAACTCGACGTTGGCGAGGAACCGAGAACCCGACCGTCGTTATGCCATATCTAGCCCAACGTCGGCTGAAGAACGGAAACTCGACTTGTCGCTTTGCCTACACTAATCCTACGTTGGTTCAACGTCGTCAAGCCGACGCCGACCTACAGCCGACCATTACGACCCTTTACCGACGTTGGTTCGACGTCACCCTGCAGACTGGGAATACAATGAACTCTTCGACTAAAAATTATCTTTATGCATATATGCTAGGTGGCAAATAGATTCTATATGAAAAATAGCATTATTCCAGAAATGTTTGCTGCATGCATCATAAATGTTCTGTCATACCAAACAAGTTTGCACACAGTAATGGTGTAATGAAAAAAATGTAATTAATTAAACTTAGCATATCACATGCACTGCCACTGATTACATTGTATATAGTCCGAGATTCCTCTGTCGTTTAACGGCATTGATAAAGTTGCTTGTAGCCGTTCAACTTATCAATGCCGTTAAACGACAGAGGAATCTCGGACTACATTGTATATAGCCAGAATGTTAATACATTCACATACTGTAATGTATGCATTAAGCATATATTTCATAAAGCTTCCCTAATAGCACTGAAACATAATAATTATGTTTTATAACAATTTAAATAAATTGTTTCAAAAATGTTGCATGGAAATTCATGTTACTATTTAAAAACAATTGTCCTATGTATTGCTACAATATACACTAGGAACTTAATGAGAAATGCATAAAAAGTTTTCATGTAGACAAATTTCATTTAAAACCAAAAAATATAAAAAATCTTGAACATTTCACAAAAGATCCCCCCTTTTCTAAAAATATCAAAGAATACCGGAACAACTCCTATAGATGTATTAATAAATCCCGATAATTTCCGAACAGGCATGATTACGTCACCAAAGCTCTGCTTGGATAAAGTTATTTATAGATTGGGAGAATTTGACAACTTTATATTGATGTTTGCCGTTTTCGCCATTTTTCGAGTAAAATAATAAAATCGTGAATTAAATCCCATCTCTTTTTCATTTATCGAAGCAAAGATATATATTTATTCAGTTCGTGTAAAGTTTCTGTGCGTTTTTTGTGGATCTTTTGTTTTCAAAATTAACCCCCATTTGATCCGGTTGAAAACGATATTTCTTTTGAGAATAAAACTATATTTTAGAAGAAGTTTTGTTACTTACCGTGCATGATTGACCTCCGTGGTCTGAATACATCAATGCTAGATAATTATTGTATCAATTGGTAGAACAATACGTCGGTAAATTCCATTTTTCTTTGGTACAACCCTGAAATTGTCCTGGCCAAGATGGCGGAAGACATACACCCCGGTCATGCGCCACACAACGTCCGATAACTCTTCCCGCTCAACTCTGATTGCAAAGTCAGAAAATATGGACCGAACATCCAATGATTTCCGGGAGCTATTACTGCTTATCCATTGAAACCTTGGCGACATATCTTTAGAGGAAGGTCCAGATTATTGATATCTGACTGTTAACTTTTTGCGGAAAAGCGGTAAGCGAGTTTAAAACACTGTTTTGTAAACTTTTATATTTTACGTTACGATTTTGACTTTTAAAAAATTCTTAACAGTCGGATTGGTAAAATTGAAGACTTTCTGCAAATTTTAAGCCATGCATGAAGAATATTGGTCCAGGGATAGCTCCCGGAATTATTTTTGAAAATGGGCTGTTCGTTGACACATAAATCAAGATGGCGTCCGATTTTCTCGAAATTTCACTTTGGACGTTCAGTAGTAGTACCCAATCATATTTTTAATGCTTATAACTACCAAATTAATGAAGATCTAGTTTTCAAGTTTTATCTGATATGTTTTTTATCACGAAATAATAAATTTTAGGTGTTTTTCTAATGAAATGAAAAAGGTGAAAATTCGGGTTTTTCTACTCCGACAGAAAATAATAACGCTATCGACGACTACGTTTGTCCTCCCTATTAAAGTAACGTATCTGTTCAAAAGTAATAACGTATCTGTTTGACAGTTTTACAGCGCATTTTCTCATATTTTATTTAGATTTTAATCACGTTAAGGACGCAAAGCTTATCGATAATGAAAAATAGAAATATTTTCCTCTTTTACCTCCATTTTTATTAACTGGTAACCGTACATTATGTTTGGTAACGTATCTCTTTAAATGTGGTAACGTATCTGTTTGATTGTTTGGAAGTATTTTTTCAAACATTTGATTTGTTTTCCCGGTTCACATAAAGGAAGTAAATCATTTATTACAACATTTTGAAACGTTTCTTACAGTTTTATTCAACTATAACAAATTAAACACGTAAAATGTAGAAAAGTTATCCGTGTAGTAACGTATTTGTTTCAACGATTTAGCTGTTTCGCTGGTGTTTTGTGGCCAGGAAATTCATTAAATAAGGGTAATAACAAAATTACCGAACTCCGAACAATCTTCCAAAGGGAAAGTCAAAACTCATAAGTATATAAACAGACAAAATCAGTAAACAACCGGAAAACTGTGAAAACAGCAATGACCCTGACTTGGTACAGGCATTTCTAAAGAAATGGTGGGTTGAATCAGATTTTAAGGCGCCAAACCTCCCGCTTTCATTACGGTTCAAAGGTTCCGGCTGTCATTATAACAGTATTTATAACAATACTGGAACAAAATAGGTAAAATAGTAGTCAACGCAGTACTAAATTCAGTGAGGAGGGTGGAACATCTATCGTGAACCATCTCCATCAACAACCACGAGTCACCTGAAGTATTTTAACTACGAAAGTAAATGTCAAAAACACTTTTACGTCACACATTGACAAACAATATTGTTAACATTTTTGTTGACTTCCTTATCTTTATACATTTTCACTTTATGAAAATCCATCGTTTATTATCGTCTCTGCAGAGACGGAATATATTTCGACAAGATCTTGGTATCGGAATATAAACTTGTCAAGGATATCAAAAACGCAATATTTTTCTTTTCAGAATGGGTAAATCTCGAGCAGAATTACAGAGAGATTACAGAGAGCGGAAGAAAAAACAAGACCCAAATTACCTTGAAAAAGAACGGAAACGGGCAGCTGCTAATCGAGTTCCGGCAGCGCTGCTTTCAAAGAAAAAAATAAAGAAACGGAGAGAAAAAAACAAACAGTATTGCGCCAAATATAGAAAATCAAAGACAGATGAAAAAGAAAAGACTTGTAATCCAAGTGATGAAACTGTGGTGTCTAACAACGACTTACAAAATGATGAAGTATCCAGCACTAGTCAACCTATTCCATCTACCTCACAATTTTCGACTAGAGCATTAGACAACAGGATTCTTGTGAAGTTTGATTTTGGTCAAAAAAGTGTACCAACGAAAAAGAGGTCAAGAGCCCTACGTAAAGCTAGATATCAAACAGCAAGATTATCTGTTAACTTGCAAAATCAAATCCGTTTAACAAAGAGATGGCAAAAGAGATTTGAAAGGCTGAAGAAACAACAGAAGCCATTAGATGTTCAGACAGAATCATCTTCAACACCAGATAAAAGTCAGTTCACTCCTAGATCAAAAACAAAATTTGATCTTCGCTCAGCTGGGGTTAGCCCAAGGAATGTGCCAAAAATCAGTAGTAAAACGACTAGAAATGGGAAATTGTTTACTACAGGAATTGAAAGCTTCACGCCATGGTAGTCGTCAAGAGTACGATAAACGATATGTAGACAAAATCATATGCGGGGACATAACAAGGAAATATAGATGTGGGAGATTTTTGAATAAGGAAGTCAGGCTGAACAGACACAGATTTAAAAAACCAAATACGGCAATCGGAATAACCCGAAGACGCAGAAATCAACATATGTATACTGCTCTGAAAGCAGAAGTAGAAACTTATTTCGAAAGAAATGATATTAGTAGGTGCATGCCAGGTAAAAATGACGCAGTTAAAGTTGGATCAGAGAAGAAGCAGGTTCGAGTCCTCAATGATTATTTGAAAAATTTGGATGATAAATTTTTGATGGAAAACCCTGAGAAGAAAATATCATTTTCTGCCTTCTGTAAACTTCGACCAAAGAACATCAAAATAACGTCGCTTCTTTCCCGAAACACATGCCTGTGTACAATACATCAAAACATGGCTCTCAAATTGAAATGTCTTAAGGTGTCAGGTGTAGATATTTCAGCTAATCCTGAAGTTGTCAAGAGAACAGTTACACTGGATGATTTGAAACAAAAGTTGAATGCTTTAGAAAATACACAGAAAGAGTTCGAGCATTGGAAACGCGTTGAGGTCGATGGTAAAAAGAAAATGCGTATCGTCAAAACGGTACTGCCCCATGTTGAATTTGTAGAACTTATGTTGAAGGAGTATGAATCATTTCTAAAACACACAGATCGTATTTCCGCTCAGTATTCTGCCATATATCACCTGAAAGAAACTCTTCAAGTCGGACATGTCATTGTTCAAATGGACTTTGCCGAAAATTTCCAATGTCAAACCATGGATGAAATACAATCCGCCTACTGGAACGCAACGTCGGTTACTTTGCACCCGGTGGTGGCATATTATCGACTTTCTGAGAATGAGGATTTGGAACACAAGAACTTTGTTTTTGTATCAGACCTTAACCATCACAACAGTACAGCAGTGCTAACAATCTTGCATAAATTGCTACCAATACTGAAGGTGCAGATTCCCGGCATTAATACCATTCACTATTGGACAGACAGTCCTTCCTCACAATACCGCAATAGATACATAATAAATGTCATTGCCAACCACAAACAAATCTTTGATGTTAATGCATGTTGGAATTATTTCGAATCCGGACATGGCAAGGGGCCGTGTGACGGCATAGGTGGTACTTGCAAACGAAGGGCCTCTGAAGCTGTAAAACAGGACAAGGCAACTATCCAGGACGCTCACGAGTTCTATAACTGGGCCCACGGCGACGAAAAACGAATCGCCTATTACTTTTATTCTCAGCAAGAATATGACTCCACTGCAGAATATATAAACTCTAAAACCAAAGCCATCCCAGGAACTATGGGGCTTCATGCAGTCGTTGCTAAGGGTGACGGGAAAGTAATGGTTCGATCAACATCCTGTTACTGTCAAGGATGTGTTAGCGGCAATGCGATGTGCGATGGATGGATACTTCACGATCTTACTTCAACAAATGACAAACCAAATCAGTATGAAGGCGATAGAGATAACAATGATTCAGGACAAACTACATGCGGTGACATCCAAAACGGTGAAGACGTTCGTTTTGATATAGGCGACTATGTTTGTGCAGTGTATCAGAAGCAATGGTACATCGGTGAGGTCGTCAACATTGATTCTCCAGAAAAAGAAGCTGAAATATCTTTTCTCGAAAAGAAAAGGCAACTTTTACAATGGCCATCAAGGGAGGACATTGTTTGGATAAACTTTCAAGATATTATTTGTCAAGTTATGAAACCCGTTCCCACAGGGAAGTGTCAGCGTATGTTCAAATTAGTTCCTGGGGATAAAGAGAAAATAGAACGTACATTTAATGCCTGGAACTCGAATGCCTAATTACATATACATTTAAGTTCGTGCTTTTTAACAGTTCTATTTTGTCAATATTTTGTTCTTTAGTTCGAGTTGAAAGATACGTTACTTTTTCATGTGATTGCCTTTTTAGTGTTTGAAATAGATTATTATTAGCCAAGAATAGTCTATACATTACTCACTGCCTTGAGCTTGTTTATTTTTTTTTACCTTAAACCAGATATTGGATACACAAAACACACTATTGAAACCAGACATAGTTGGAAAGAAATTTGAACAGATACATTACTTTCTAAGAAAATTTAAAAACATCAAATAATGAATATTTATTTACTATTTCCGCCAAATTATGCTCATGTGGGATCATCTACATTCAGCAATAGTATGTGATATTAAGTTCATGCATTAATTCAGATATTTGGTAATTCCTGTTTTAATAAACAGATACATTACTTTTATCACATATATTGTTATTAAAACATAAAATGTTTCTATGTAATTAATTTGAACTAGAAAACTTCCAATGTTTTGCCATAATATATATAGTTGTTTTAGTTGACCCACAAACCATATAAGTTTGCTTTAAAAAATGCAAACTGAATGTAAGCAGTATCTTTTAATAATATTAAATGCAACTTTTGTAATGGTTCGAGATTCGAGGCTTTTTTTTTTTTAAAAAAGCACCAATTTTCTTCAAAATTATATAGATTAATTAATGCCTTAATACATACCTCTTCATTTCATAAAAGGTTAAAGCATTCTCAAGTAAAAAAAAGTGTTATGTAAAATATGCTTTATGTCATGCAGCTGTAACGTATCTGTTTTTACCTAAATTGAACATGTCCCGTTTTGACTTGTCTAGATTTTTTTTGGTTATTAGCTCAAACCAAATATAGTACTTCATAATAAAATTGTATTTACGTTGAAATATGGACTTCTATTTTTCACATGGGTATCATACAAGTGATGCTACTTATGAGAGAATCGGCCATTGTATGACCATTGTTTGAGGCTCTCCTTGGGTATTTCTTTAATAGTATTTAGCGTCGAAAACAAACACGATGTCCAAGAATAAGAATTATAAGGATTAAACACTGTGTTTTTAGGAAATTATGTTTGTGAGTGAGCTGCCGGCGTTTATACATAGATAATTTCCTAAAAAACAGTGTTTAATCCTATATAATCTTGAAATACGACGAAAAATCTTTAGTTAAGTAAAATGAGATATTGGATACTTTGATTTAATTTATGTTTTTTTTTTAATCGACTCCTTTCGCAGCTCTGCTGCAGTTTTCTTGTTAAGTTTGAATGGCCTATGACAAAATCACGTGATTTATTTACAACTGACCGGCCTTATGTGACGTAATGCGACGCCATTTGGAAACAGGGTAGTAAACAAATATGGATCAGTGTGTCATTATTATCGATCTGCCGACTTATTGTCACACGGGGATACAATCGTCCAACAACGTTTTTTCACTTGGAGAGATGTGGATCGAAAATGTTGAAACTATGTCCTTGGAAATGATACATTTACGGAAGATAATCTATTTTTATATATTATAATTTATCATGGAGTTACGATTATCTTCCTTAAAATTTCGACAGCTATTTTCTTGGTAACGAGACCATATATGGTATCAAGAACACACATATACAGCAAAATCGTACAGATCAACCTTGCGGCTGAGTAATTGTTGACAACAACACGTTAGAATGGAGAAATTAGCAGAAAACGATCTTACCTATTTCTACCTCCGCCATGTTGTGATCGTCGTAACTGCAGTTACCACGATCAGTTTAACGCCAGTGATTATGTAAAATAATGAAAGAGCGAGCTATTTTAATTGAGTCGTGTATCGATGATCAGGAACTCGCTTAATATTGTGTTTCTTTTATTTTATATGTCATTCTTATATTTTACTTATAATTAAGTGCAATTAAAATAATGTGATACATTGTATATAATTTTGTTTTTATGAAGAATGGCACAATTGTTTATGTGATAATATGTTATGACTTTTATCACAATGACTTAATATGTTTTTTGTTCTTTGGTGAAAATGTCTTATATCTAATGTTTGTGTATGATTTATGCTTTTAATATAGTTGTTTATTTATGATTATTAGACGCAAACATCGGTACCCCGCTGATGTTTTCCCCCGTTTAGTTGTAAAGGGGTAGTTTCTGAATAAAACAAATTGTCTACCTCCTACAGTATCTAGTATCAGTGATCATAATCTCCGAAACAATGAAAACTATACAACACCAAGAAGTAGACTCAGAATGTCTTTGACATCCTTTATACCATCTACTGTTTCATCATGGAACAATTTAGATCTAAATGTTAGAAATAGCCCAAATATATCATGTTTTAAATCTAGAATTAAAGAAAAAACTGTTAAATCTCCGGAGTATTGTGGTGAAGGGTCCAGAAAACTAAGCATACTCCATGCTAGACTACGACATCAATGTAGCTCATTGAATTCTGATTTATATCGCATAAACATTACAAATGACCTCAAATGTCAATGTGGTGCACCGTATGAAGATTCAATTCATTATCTAATGGAATGTCCATTATACCAAAACGAGAGATATTGTCTTTTTAGAAACTCAAGAGAAACCAACAAAAATATAGAAACATTACTCTTTGGAAACGACGAAATTAGTATAAACGAAAATTCTAATATCTTCAATAAAGTTCGAGCATATATTAGACAAACAACAAGATTCTAATCAGTGGTCGGTCATCTGGTCTACATCTACATCAATTTATTTCCCATGTTTCACTATATTGTGTTAAATATTATTTATATTTGTGTATGTGCTATTTTTGTTGACATTATTATATGTGTATTATTTGTAGGGAGAGGACAGTCCATAAGTTGTGATAACTTTTTGTCCAATCCCATTGCTGTTTTATTTGCAATAAAATAATATTAAACTAAACAAAACAAAATATATAATATATATATAATCAAACAGTTCAGGATTCAAACATTTATATCATGACCTACAAATTCCACGCTCCTACGAGTCTGGTAGTTACGATATAGCTAATACTTTAAGAAGTGCATACAAACATCGATAAATTACTTAACCTTATCTTAAATGTCAAAAACGATTCAATATGAAAATGAAATACCGGTATATTACTTCCTTGTATATATTTCTTCCTTTATGTAAACTCCCTCTTGTTTGAAATGAATCAAACACACATAACCTCTTATCTACTATCTCGTATTTATTATTTAAAAAATAACAAGGTTTACCTGTAGTAAGACTAGCTAGTTTTATGTAAATGGATTTTTTTCAAGTACAGTTAATGTCTTCTTCTCTGGACCCATTTAGCTAATATAAACCAGACTTAACCGAAATGGTCTTTTGGTGGTCCATTTCAAGACCAGTTAACTCAGATGTTCCGGAAATGTAAGCAATTCCTGCTTTAATAATGACACCAGTGGTGCTACTGTTAAACGATCGGAATACCATCTAATATGGAAATCGTGTGTCTGTCGGTCCTACCCTCTATCTGAGGTGGTCACTGTTACTAAAGAGAAAATTTATCTACCTGTTCAAAATCTTGACATTCTAAGCTTGAATCGGTTGAAATGTGGTCTGTAACTACCAGATAATAATTACATTACTTCCGTTTTTCATTGAAATGTTACAATATGATTGGATTAGGTTATGAAGTGGTCACATGATTATAAAAGAGATGTTTTACATCCCAATAAAACTCAAACCCGAACTTGCACTGCCTCCATGTCGACGTCAGATGTAAACAATCAATGGCGTAGTAATTTCCAACAGCAAATAATCTAACGCAAACAACTACATTGTATATTAAATTGTGGTGTGATTTAAATGTATTTATAAGAATTGAATGCATTTTTTGTAGTGTTATAGGCGTGTAAAAGGGTGGACCGAGGCACACAAGAATAAGAATAAGAATAAGAAAACTTTATTTTGATTCGGCACATAATAAAACAGTACAACATAAGCTCTAATGAGCTTTTTACCGAATATACATTAACAATAAAACAACACAAGTTACATGCAAAATTACAAACTAAGATAAGCTAAGACATACAGGCATAAAAAGGAGGACTGTGTATAGATCTGAACAAGAACCCACGTGGCAAGTGCCTCCTTGGACTCTTGTTCAAGATCCACACACAGATGCTCCAACATAAAGCAGCATTTAAAAAAGAAGCAGCAGGTAAAAAAAAAAATAATAATAAAATAATAATACTGAATACTAAAACTGGTACCAACATAATCAGCAAAAGCAGCACTGTCTAACTAAAAAATCAAAGAATATAAAATTTTCAAGTCAAACGAAAAAAAAAAAATAATTAAAAAAATAAAAAATAAAAAAAAATATAAGCAAACCAGAAGCAAAATTGTAATCATCTACATGCAGAACAGCGACATTTGGACCCATCTCAAGACTGTAAAAGACTCTTGAATTGAGAGAAGCTATTTTCAGTCCTGAAATGATCTGGGAGGCTGTTCCACAATATAGATGCACATTTTTTGTATGAAGCGCTAGCTAGCAGCGCTTCATACAAAAAATGTGACTCGGTCCACGCTTTTACACGCCAGTTAGCTAGCGTTTCATACAAAAAATGTGCCTCGGTCCACGCTTTTACACGCCAGTTTTATAGGAGTGCTAGCGCTTCATACAAAAAATGTGCCTCGGTCCACGCTTTTACACGCCAATAAAACTACACAAAAATGCATTCAATTCTTAAATGAAGTCTTTAACAGTCTAGGTGTTTCTGTTAAAACTGCTGAATATGCCAAATCATTTACTTTTTTTCTCTAAAATGAAGGGGCAAATTAGATACCATATGACCGTGGAGGCCTTTAGGTGCTTTCATTTCATTTGTCTTGCAGTTCAATCTGATTGTACTCGATCCTATTGTTGGATTTCAAGAATTCAATATGGCGGCTCATTCACACTTGACATCTTTGCTACAGCATATCAAAAACGGATGTTAGAGACCGAGTTGACACCGGCAACTATTCAAGTATACTGCAGTTATTTTATTCAATTGCAAGATAAAAATATCTCTATGTTAATATCTCAAGAAGTAGTCAACAAATTGATTAAAAATAAAATGCCGTGAAACATTGTCGGTTTCTTTGGCACATAAACTTAAAAAAACTCGTGATATTATATGAAGGTTTTTAGCGTATGGTATGATGTAAATAATGGACTCTATTTTGCAATATGTACGTCACGGAGTTTCAATTTCGGCTAAAATCCAGCATCGGATTATTTAAATGGTCGACGATGTCTGTATTTTCTATCATATTGTTTTAAATGACATGTTGGATTTCAAGTATCAATATTGCGGCTCATTTGCACTAAAACCTTGAAATTGACGGTAGCCAATGAAACTAGAGGCTCTTTGGGTTGAAAACTGTGTCGCTCATCTGTTATTTTGCTTTGATGAAACTTTAAACAGAACCTTCCATAGGTGCCACCTACCAAATTTCAAAGATTTGTTTAATTGGCCAATAACAAACAAGACTGCCTATGGCGAGCATATTAATTAGTAGTATGATCAGCACGAAATATGGAAATTTCGTACATGATCTCCCGTACCTCATTCCTACAAAGTAACAATTCATTGTGCCTCCTAGTTTCAGAGAGGATTTAGAAAAAATTTGCCAATCAGACACAAGAATTTCCCATGTCGACCATGTTTTTTTTCCCAATCGAGATAAAATAAGGAAATGTTTTGCTTTATTTTGCCACTGATCGGGACAAAATGAGAAATCTTTATAGATGACCTTCCAGAGATGCTTCATACCAAGTTTCGGTTCAGTTGGCTAAGCGGTTTCGACTGTGACCAATCAAAAACAAGAATTGCCTATTGCGGCCATGTTTGTTAACGGATCGTCGGAACGAAATGAGCAATTTTTATATAGGATCTGCCATAGATACTTCATACCAATTTTTGGTTCATTTGGCCAAGCGGTTTCAGAGGAGAAGATTTTTTTTTATAGAAATTTATCATCCAGAAACAAGAATTGCCTATGGTGACCAGGTTTGTAAACGGATTGAAACGAAATGAGCAATCTTAATAGAGGACCTTCCATAGATGATTCCTATCAAGTTTGGGTTCAGTTTGCTGAGCGGTTTCAGAGGAGAATATTCAAATATGAAAAGTTAATGGACGACGGACGACAAGTGATGGCAAATGCTCAACTGGTCTTTTGGCCATGTGAGCTAAAAACGTGATAAATAATATGCGAGCTTAAGCGAGCTCTTTATGGTATAGAATGTGTACTTAGGATTTTTTAACAAACATGGTTGAACATATTGTCGAAGAAAAAAAAATTCTACGTTTTGTAAACACCGGTTTCCGGGTAACACACTAACACACTCAACTAATGAAGATCTTCTTAACATAAAGCGTAAATGTGATCCTGAAGTTTCGTACCCTCTCTCGTACGTCCGATACCACTGAAACCTGGAACCCGTGTGTAATAAGCTCGCTTCGTTAAGCGAGCTATTTATGACTGAAACATGGTAAAATTAAATCAATAAAGGAATAATGACGAATACCATTTACTTTGACTAAAACAGAAATCCTTATCATCCATACACTATGCCTATGAAAAAGTTTCACCACATCCGGGTTATCCATACCACTATGGCTATGAAAAAGCTTCAACACATCCGGGACATTCCGGGTCACTGCTTTTCGCGACACCCTCTAGAATTTATGAAAGATGCGGTGTACGAAAGGTATCGAATACCGGAATCGCTGTTGCCTATATTGTTTCCTTGTGAAATAAACATAAAATTTAATTCAACATTCTTCTTCTTTGACGAAAATATACAAATTATTTGTTTGAAATGAATATTTAAAGAATTTTGTCTGTAAATTGAAACCGATAATTATCGAATCCTACACGGAAAGTAACGAGTCGCTAAAAACAACACGATTGCGCAAACCCGATCGTCTGCTCTGGATTATTGCTAAAGCAAAGGCAAGCTTATATTTATATTCGCTTAATCGCATCAGGTATTGATAAAATACACATTTGCACAAAATGTCTCAAAGAAAATCACTTTCAAAATTTCCGTTGACCCCCCAATTTACAACAAATGGTCCAAAGTCCAATCGGAATAAAATCCAGGTGTTAAGCGGCCTTACTGTTTGGATTATTTCATGGCGTCTCATTGACATTGGCGATACCACTTCATTTTTAACCTTTTCGAAGTTCTATTCAACTATATAATTTTATTCTACATTTACACATGGATCCTGGTGGTAAAATCTACACTATTGATGAGTTTAGATGTTGGAAAGTCGAGAATCTTGACGATCAGAGGTCTGACGAAAACAAGAACGAAGGGGGAGGGTACCGGGTGGTTTCGCCCCAGAAAGTGAGTCGATTCGCCCCACTTAATCGCTATTATATAATAATAGATGAAGTCTTTTTAGACAATTTGTTGGTAATTATTTATTTATTAGTTGTATACAAGAAATAATAATAACAACTGATATGTGTCATATGTCAACAACTAATTTGAAGCCATGCAGAACAAACAATACATATAAATTTATTACTGTATTGTTCAAAGAAATTTTACAAATTTAAGCAGGTGTCAAACAATTTACTTTATAATGATTTTATTGTCAATATATATATACAATTGGATTGGGAACAAGTTTTTACAACTTACTAGTCCCTCTCCATACAAATACAGTAATAGCATAAACAAATCAAATGACAGCAAATGTGCAGGCTATATCAATAATTAGTAAATTAAGCAAAATCATGTCAAACTAAGCATACATATTAAATATTGTTTTAATATTTAACAGAAAAAAAGGAGGGGGGTGGTAAAACTAATAAATTGTGTTGAGATAATATCACGGTTGGGGATAATTAACACAGGCACTTGTTTCATTAAAAAAATATATGCCCCGGCCTCTTCCTTACTTCAAGGTAAACATCTGCACTTTACCCCTTCCCCACTTCGCCTCAATATTTTTCGCTTATTTGTGATCCTTTCGCTGACCCAATTATATCGTTACAATCCCGAGATATTTCTCTTTTCGACTGCCACATTTAAATATAAATACCGGGCCCCCTTCAGACGAATTGAACCAGAATATTCAGCGAAAGTCGCATTTTCTATTTTTCAGTCACTGAAACGGATACAGTCACTTCCGGTCCATTCTAAATTGATTTAGAAACTAAAAAAAAAAGTGTTTTAAAAATCAAATGTCAGTAATTTGGAGTTGAACATATTTTTATAATCTGCATTGGAACAATTATCTGTATTTTAAAGGCTTACTTTACATTTGAGAGATGATCATGATGGCATTGTTACACATGGCCGGTCTAGAGAATTCCGAATGCATATGAAAAATCCAGCGCAAACCAGAAGTGGTTGTATCCGTTTCAATGTCTTGAGTTTTCACCAAGCCACTTTCGCTGAATACTCTTGTCCAATTCGTCTGTCTGCGGGGGTCCCGGTAGGTATATTTAAATGTGGCAGTCGAAAAGAGAAATATCTCGGGAGTGTAACGATATAATTTGGTCAGCGAAAGGATCACAAATATGCGAAAAATATTGAGGCGAAGTGGGGAAGGGGTAAAGGGCAGATGTTTACCTTGAAGTAAGGAAGAGGAGGGGGCATATATTTTTTGAATGAAACAAGTGCCTGTGATAATTAATTATTAAATCTACAAGTTTGTCGAATAAATTTTTGCACTGATTTGAACAATAAAGTATTCAATTCTTCACTAATTTCATTACATCCAAAGAGTATATATTCTATAGAGATGGGAACAATGTTATTAAAATAGTTAAACAGAGAAGTTCTATCGTGTTGATAAAGTGGACATTCAAGAAAAAAATGAATAGCATCCTCAAATAAATGACCACATACACAACGTGGATCATTCTTCAAATTTACTCTATAAATCGGCATTAAGGCCACTACATCTATGTCTTAGCTTAGTATGTATTATGTTAATTTTCCTATCGCCAATATTGTCAAATGAAGCCACCGGAATTTGGACAGCCTGAATTGTCAAACAATGAAAGTGAAGCCATACATAATATTAAACACGTCAAGAAAGCATGTTAA
This sequence comes from Bathymodiolus brooksi, assembly GCA_963680875.1. Classification (NCBI taxonomy): domain Eukaryota; kingdom Metazoa; phylum Mollusca; class Bivalvia; order Mytilida; family Modiolidae; genus Bathymodiolus; species Bathymodiolus brooksi. Next base: position 47,547,511 of record OY804575.1, on the reverse strand, counting down.
TTATGAGGAAGACAAAAATAAAGTACCCATGAACAAGCCTTACAACAATCAAAATACCAATATTTGCAATGCTATTTTCCGTATTTCATTTTTTAAAGCACTATTACAATGGTATTTTCCATATTTCATTTTTTAAAGCACTATTACAATGGTATTTTCCATATTTCATTTTTTAAAGCACTATTACAATGGTATTTTCCATATTTCATTTTTTAAAGCACTATTAATAAATGAAGGCGAAACGACCCGGGGCAAACGGGAATAGGGGAAAAACGACTCACGGGGCGAAACGACCCGGATTCAGGGAGAGCTGACGCCAACGGCATTCAGGCTTGTGTTGTCGGCAGGTAAGTTAAACTTGCCTTTCGTGCCATCACAAGATTATGTTTTACAAGATAACAAGAGGTGCTACGACAAAATTGTGAGTGACTGGAATTTCAGACTCTGTTCATTGGGCTTCAAATGTATTCTGGTAGGCTTGATGAACATGATTGATGGTATGCAATTTTGGACACCAATTGTTTTTTACAGACATAAAACAGTTCTGGTTAGCCCATGGTTATGTTGCATTGACAAATGACATGCTGAAAGCCTATAAGGTTGCCCAGGTCTGAATATTTTTAAGTGGGTGGTTGCAGGAGGCATATTTCCTAAAGACGAAGTCGAACAACAACAACTTATGTATTTTAAGAACAAAGTGTTCATCATCACAGACACTGGATGACGACCCCCACAATGTATAGATATTGCACCAAAGAAGATGATGGTTTAACAGAATGTTTTTTTTTTATTCTCTATATCGTGTCTATGTAGTGTCAATTCAGGACCATTAGATAATAACACTTAACAGAAGGGATTGCAACCAATCTTGGCTGAAATGTTCCTAACAAATTCATGACAAAATGTTGTAGTTACTATGGTGTCAATGAATCAGTACATTTCAATAATGTTTGAGAGATGTCAGTTCAAATCTCTCTGGAAGCTAATGATCTGCATACATATTAGGTTTGTCAACTACTAACAATTACAATACATGTATATACAATGTAGCTTCTATAGTACAAGGTAGTACGTTTCAATAATGTTGAAAAGATGTCAGTTCAAATCTGACTGGAAGCTAATCTATCATAGTATGGGTTTATTTTAATATATGCCTGATCATGTTGACTGCATTAACTAACTTGGACACAAGTCCCTAGCTTAATGAAAGTTTTGAAGAACTACTCCTTTTTCAGTGCGACCGCAAAAATGTTGTGTAATAGTTAGCATGCTCACCTAGAATGTGGTAGATCCATGGGTTCTAGCCCCTGTCTAGTCAAACCAAAGATTATAATATTGGTAAGAATGCAGCATTAAGGAGTAAGAACAAAAACTGGTCGAGTCAGAATAATGTTTCCGAGTGGAACGACATATCTGTTGTTTCAATGAACTACATTTTGTAGCACTCTAAAAATCCAACTAAGGGTGTTGGTCTTTTCATTTTTTGTATCTAAATGTGTTTCCTGTTGCTCATGCTTAAATAGTTTACACATCACATGTTATAGTTCATGTTTCTTGTTTAAAAATTCTATGAATAGAATGTTTTTGTCCCCCATATGAGTGTTGTTTTTCATGTAACATTATTGAATATTTTGGGCTTTGTTCATTTACCTGAGAAAGTCTTAGACAAATATTTTGAAATTAAAGGAGTTTTGAACCTTATAACATGTAGTATGGGGGTTTTTTGGGAGGGGGGGGGGAAACTTTTGTCAGATTTTATAACTTCTCAATTCAATAACTAAAGGATAGAGAAATTTGCATAGTGTCCTCCAATATTAACTTTTTGATGTTAAAAGCAATATAATTTTCATTCAATCATTAACTTAAGACTTAATCAGGATGAGGGGAATGTGTTTTATTACCTATTCTTCAATGTTCCAGTTCATAGTTTTGTTATTTTACAACATTGTTATTATACATGTAGCTGACCTTTTAATAATGTTTTGATTTTGCAATAAATATTTTCTTGTTAATGAATATTTGTTTAATTTTTGTGCTCTATAATTTACAAAAGTTATCGAGTTGAATCATTTACAAAGTACATGTGCATGTACATATTTTGCCCAACCAAGACTGACTTGTTCCTGAATTTAGCCCTTTTTCCATACTAATTCTTATATGTTATTATTGGTCTCCTGACATTGGCATAAACAAGAAAGGATGGAGTGCCTCATGAACAGAAACCACACCATAATAATGTGCTTGACATACATGTAAGAATGGAACATGACTGTTAATGTATAGCCCTGTATCAGGGCATACTATTTAACCCCCGTCTGTCCCTCCCTATAGTTTTGAGCTAGAGTTTTTGTAATATTTTGTAGTGTGTTTAATGTACAAATACTAAAGGTGTGCATTCTTACAGGATTTTGACTTCTAAAAAATCACAAAATGATATATAGTTGAACCAAGTCATTTTTAAGTTAGTACATCTAAAGTGTCTTACACACAGACTTTATACATTCTCTAACAAAAGGGGCACACCAGTTTTAAGTTGGGCCTTTTAAAAAGTTTTATTTGATGCTCCATAATATGATAATTTACAAATTGCATGTTTAATGTGATATAAATATGATAAACTATAAAACCATGCAGAAGTCTAACATAATGCCAACTTTAAAGCATTAACATTACAAAGCTGGTTTTTGTACGAATACCTGCCAGTCGCTTAGGGGGAAAAAAGACTTCTTTTGATTTCCCTTTTTTATAAGGACCCCCCCTTTTATAGGATAGTCGGACAACAAAATATACAAGATTTAGATTAATTTTCTTCAAGTTAATCGATAAGTACCCGCTAGGATGATATATTTTATTTATTCTTGCAGGTCTAGGATATTTTGTAAACAGTACTATTTGCGAGGTTGTGTCACAATATCCTTGGAAGTTGGAACTACTACATGTATTCTACTATAGCTGAATATTCACACGATCTCTCATTATTTTCAAGTTCTACGGGATACATGTAGTCATAAATTATTTTCCTAACCAACAAATTCACGAAAACTTCCTTACGACCGTGACGATATGTGTATAACTGCCACGATGAATAAACTGCGACACCGTGTTTACAAATGCAATGACGTCTTGTTTACGTTTTTTTACTCCGATTGACCTTTGAACCATAATGGCGGCGGTAACCGATAATTATCGAATCCTACACGGAAAGTAACGAGTCGCTAAAAATAACACGATTGCGCAACCCGATCGTCTGCTCTGGATTATTCCTAGAGCAAACTCAGGCTTATATTTATATTCGCTTAATTGCATCAGGTATTGATAAAATACACAATTGCCCAAAATGTCTCAAAGAAAAACACTTTCAAAACCTTATGCATATGTCAGAAGGTAGCAGGTCAAATCGGCCCCAGATCAAATCATTGTATTATTATGGTCTTTTTTTTATTGTTTCACTCTTTTTTTTCACACCGGGAAATCACATGTCCGCCAATTTTGTTGTTTACTATTGTCAACATGCAAAGTTAAATATTTCTTAAATAGTTTGGACACTATTCAGCAAAATATTTAAATACATCCAATACGTTTTAATTATTGAAGAATTAAAACTGTCTAGTAAGTACAGTTGTGTTTTGTACCAGTAAATGTTTACCATTGATACGAAAATAAACTAAATATAAACGTCTGACTATATCTCGCCATGCTTAAAATAATCAATAATCTTGCCGATAAAATTTCAGTGTCTGCATATATATGATGCAAATTTCCTCCATGTACTATGGCCATGAGGAGGACTTTAATTTCATTTTGTTTAATTATTTCCAGTCTAAATGTCCTTTAGGCACCGGCCCTTGATGACCTCTGTATATGGCTGGCATTGCTCTCATGCATGTACATTGGTCATGGGGAGGACGCTGGATATTGCCGTCTGTCATTGAATTAGCCCCTTGTAAATATAAAAGGGTTTATTTCTATTTCAGCACATTTTATGCGTGACGGTACTTTTAATACCCTTTTAATCCAGAAACTGTTTCGATTTGATGTAATCTAATCTATAGATGGGGTTAGTTTTTTGTGTGATTGACCCTATTCCATTGACTGCCTGTGCGTATACTGCCTTTAATTGTAATATCAGATTATTTTAACAAAAGAATCCGCTCATCAATAAAATTTAAATTTTACATCTCTTAACCAAAAATATTAATTTATATTACATAATTTTTTTTTATTTATTCTTCTTTATTTTTATTTTTTGGGGACGATTTGACTTTCATTTTAAGGCCGATTTGACTTGGGGCCGATATGACTGGGGCCGATTTGACTGGAAATCTGTCAGAAACCCAGTATGGATAGAAACTGCTATTTGATTGTTTTTTGTTGTTGTATATATGTCATACAGTGATACATAGAAAGTTGTAAAATGTTGTGTACATGAAAAACAATTGATGTTAAAAAATAAGGAGGGATGGGCAATCAGAAGCACCATAGGGTCCTGTCCACAAGTACCTGTGATCTTGAAGAGTGTCTCAGACCCTATGCTATGTGCAACATTTACATACTCTATTATGTCTACTGGTGGTCACTAGTAAACCAAATTTCTATTTTCAGGCAAAGTTGGTAAATAATTATATGTACATAAGCATAACGTTTTGCATATGTTTGCTCATCCAAGACTAAGGATATCTAATTAGTGATTAGCTTCGCGAGCTTTCCAGGCAGTGCCTGTTTCATATTAAAAGTCATTTTGCCAGCTTGTTTTACTTATATTGATATTTTTTAATTTATTAAATCTCTTCTGACATACTGACAAGAATTTTTGTTTCTACGCGGAAGTTAACTTTTGAGATTTCGTAAGGAACGATAACTCGAATAAAGGAACGACAGCTCGATTGAATGAGACTAGATTCGGCCCTAAAAAAAGTCGTCCCTAATATATCTCGGCCCAGAAAATCTCGACACTTTTTGATGAAATTGTCAGATAATTTTCAGATGAGCGAGCATTCATGGCCGTGCCGATTTCATATTAATTACATTAGAATGTGGAATAACTTACCCACACTGCAAAACAAATGTTGAAAATAAGAATTGTTTCAAAAAGACAAATACGGAATGAAGAAAAATGTTAAATGAGTGAAGTTACCTCCCTTTAATTGTGACACACAACATCCGGACAGATGAAAAGACTATGTTCAATTTTTATCCTGTTGTTATTTGTTTTTCCCGGAATTGACATTAAAGTCTCTCTTATTCATTGCTGAATATTTATAGTTTTGATACCACTTTTCTTTTGCGAGGTTTCTTTTCAGAGTTCTTCTTCCGAAAAATAAGCACCACATTATTTCATTCTAAACACGATGTGATTCATGTCCTGAAATAACTTGCTGACGATTCCACCTCTCATAATTGTCGTGTACCCTTAAAGTAGTATTCAAATTGCTGTTTAGGAAACTGATAAAGCTTAAATAATTGTGGAGAATGGCAACCACTAAAAGAGATCAAAATGTTGCCAAGAAGTTGGTTGAAAACTTGCAAACCGATTTGAGATCGCTGTCAGCAGAAGCTAAGAAGAAACATCCAAATATAAAAGAGGTACATCGATAGCATGTGTGTCTGCACACCTATAAGCTTTTTCAAGAAAATAGCAATAATTAACAGAAATGCCTTCTTTACCTTGTATTTTCATTAGAAATTTTGGAAATATTTTTTTGACATACATTTTTAACCTTTGAACATGAAAACATAATGCAGTGTGAAAAATAGATGCTTGTTAAGGCAAGTAATATTTTTATTCACACTCACCAGTTTGGCTAATGAAAATTGATAAGCAAGTGTTAATTTGCAAACAATTATCAAATTAAGTAAGTGCTACTCAATTTTGTGACTTGTGAAAGTCAAATATTATACTTTATTCTTAAACAAAATTACATTACTTATAACCCATTAAATAAATGTGTCTGTATCATACATTATTTTTAGCGGCCATCGTATGGTAGTTGGATTTACAACTACCTATGCAATCAGTGCCTATCATCACTGATGTTGTGGGTTCGAATCTCGATCAGGGCGAGGTGTACAACATTATGTGATAAAGTTTGTCAGTTTTCTCCAGGTCCTCCGGTTTCTCTCCACCAATAAAATATGACTGTCATGATATAAGTGAAATATTGTTGAAAGTGACATTAAACACCATCAAACAAACAAACACATTATTTTAGCTGCATCAGTGTTGTAATGGTTAGCGTGGTTGCCACCAAGTGCGGTAGATGGTGGGTTTGAGCCTAGGTCGGATCAAACCAGAGACTATAAATTTGATATTTGTTCCTTCTCTGCTAAGCCCACAGCACTAAGGAGTAAAAGCAAAGAATGGTTGGCTCAGAATCAGAATCATGTGTCCGAATTGAGCGACTGTTGCTTCAGTGAGCTAGCACTATAAAAATCCAACTCAACGTGTTGGTCTAGTACAAAGTGGATTTCATCATCACCTCATTAAAATGTTCTTCGCCAAGAAATAGCTGAAAAATTGCCGAGTTGGCATTAAACAGCAATCACTCTCTCACTCCTGAAACCTCCCCCAAAAAAATTGCCACCCGTTAATGGAAAGTAGACACACTTTCAAAAAGATTTTTTGAAATGCAAATTTGACATCATAATGATTAATGTTGATACAAAGATTGTCATGAAAGTCTATCACAAAATGATAATATATAATTATTGAATTTCAGATGTCAGAAAAAATGCAGCTAAAATTAAGGACAATAACAGCAAAAAATGAAGAACTAATTGCAGGTATGTTAATAATTAGTTAATAATAATTCACTGAGTGCAAAGATAAGACAGGACTAAAACTACTATATTTTTGGAACTATAGGAAAATGTTAGATGCACATAGACGGTACCTGGTCAAATCGCCCCACTGCAAAATAACCCTCACATTTATCAAAATCGCCCCAACATAAAAAAAAAATGATACTTATTATTATTATTATTACTATTATTATTAGTTTTGACAATAGAAACATTACAGTACATGTATAGATAGATAGATAGATTTATTTCGATTAAATATCAACATTACAGTGTATATATATATACAATACATACAATAAAAGTCTCATCACAATTACCTTCCATGTTAAAACTTAAATTTTTAAAATCTATAAAGGTTGATATCTAATCTAGGATAACCCATAAAGCCATCATGGCTTATTTCCAATGGGGTCGGTCCTATAATGTAAAAATACTTGTTTAGTGACTAAGAATTCATGACTTTGGCAGGTTTAAAATGTATAACATTAAATTATAAAAGAAACTGGTAAAATATTCCAATCTTTTATCCCTTTATAATAAAATGTCTGATATTGTTGACCCTTTACAGGTGGAACAAAAAAGTTATATTCACTAGATCTTGTAAGATGGTGGTAACAATCTCGAACCTTAGTAAAATTTTCCTTCATATAATGAGGACTAATTTTGTTATAAAAAAATGTATGCACATCAGATTGAGTCTAACTTTCTATATTTAAAAAACCAATTACTAGAAAATATATTTTGATCCACACTAGTTCTATTACCCATATTCTTAATATATCAAATAGTTTTATTTTGCAAAACCTGCAATTTATCTTTGTATTTTTTGCACAAACCAGCATACCATGATGAACATGCATAATCGAAATGGCACTGAATTAAATCTGTACTTAAGGTTTTTCTAGCATTTTCTGATAAGCTTCGTCCCTGTCTGTGTAGGAACTTCAGTCTTGAGTTCACTTTTTTAATAATATTATTAATTATAATTTCCCCAGAAAGAAATTTGTCTACCGGTATATTAATGCCCAAATATTTCACACTACTTTGAGCTGTAATAATATGCTCATTACAAGTAACTTGAAATTTATCAACTTTTTTAAGTTTACATTTTGAACCAAATAAAACACATTCTGTTTTTCCCAAATGCAAAGATAATTTGTTATCTATTAGCCACTGACTACAGGACTGCAGTTCCTTTCCCAGTTTTTCTGATATTACATCAGGATTCCTATGAGAGAATAATATTGTGCCATCATCTGTATACAATAATAATTTGCAGTCTGAACTAATACTAATTGACATGTCATTTACATAATATAGAAAAAGAAGAGGCCCCAAGATACTACTTTGAGGCACACCACAAGTAACTGTTAAAAAATTTGATTCTGTACCATTAACACTAACTTTTTGTTTTCTGTCTGTTAAATAAAACTCAAACCATTTTGTTGATTTAACTCCCATAGTTTGTAATTTACTACATAATATATAATGATCAACTGTATCGAATGCTTTCTGTAAATCAAACATTACCATACCAGTGTATAGTCCCTTTGATGACTGGGTTTTTATATGACCAAGTAAATGTATTAAGCATGTATCAGTAGAATGTGCAGCTCTAATCCCTGGCTGAAAATTATATACAATGTAAAAGCTTATTATCAACTAAATATTTTTCAAACTGAATATAGACTGACTTTTCTAGAATTTTGGATATGACTACTAAAATACTTACAGGCTTGTAATTTCCAACTTCTAGTCTACTATTCTTTTTTAATATTGGACAAACTCTAGCTATTTTCATGTCATCTGGGACAATACCACTGGTGATAGATAAGTTGACTAAATATGTTATGGGTTTTTTCCAAATACATGCACCATCCCTGAGGAATCTTGGTGGAATACCATCTAAACCAGTACTTTTGCTTGGATTAAGTTGTTCAAGCTCTTTTAATGCAAAATTTGCATCTACTGGTGTTAACTCGAAGGACATGTTATTTGAACACACTTTTCTATAAAAATTCTTAAAAATAGTTGAACTGTAATCATATATTCTTGGAGCTGCTGGTAACTTTGCAACTAAAAAGGCAGCAACATTGGTAAACAATTTGTTAAAATGATTTGCCACTGTGTTCGAGTCATGGCAATTTACATATTTATATTTAATAAGGTGTTACTAGTTTCCTTTTGTAGCCCAAAGTTTTGAATTGTTGCCAAAGTCGTTTTGGACTGTTTTTATTCTCCTCTAATTTTTCTTCAAAATATGAAGACTTTGCTTGTTTAACATCTCTTTGTACCTTATTTCTAACTTTACAATATTCTGTATAATAATATTTACTATCCGATTTCTTGTACATATATAAAAGGTAATCTCTCTGTTTTATTTGCTCTAATATATCAAATGTAATCCAAGGCTCTGTAATGTTTTTTCACCTTTATTTCTTTAAATGGAGCTACATGTTTTGTACCTCATCAAGAACTAATGTAAAAATATCTTCAAATATACTCCAAGCTGAATCTATATTTCTGCTTATATAAAGCCTTGACCAATCTGCCTTAATAAATTCATCTTTATCATATTTTTTAGTAGATCTTACTGTAATGTTACTTTCTTTATTGTTACAGCTTTTATTTCTACCAGTTTTCCCCGAGTACAATATATGAGAAAATGGTCACTTAGGCCTATTGGCAATACACCTGACTGACTGATTTTTTTCTTCCGAATTGACAACAACATGATCAATGAGTGTTTTACAAAAACCTTGCCTTGCTTGTTGAAATCACCCCCCTCTCACATACTACACACAGATATTTTGGTTGCCATGATTTTGTTTTTATATGCATGGGACCGGGCTGGGGATGAACATTGCCACTTCTCAGCAAAAATAGTAGAATTACAAGTTTCGCTGTTGGTTTTTTATCTATGATATCATTTCTTTTGTTTACATTTTTCGGGGTCCACTCGACTTCCAAGTTTCTATGTCCGATCAAAGAAGCCACTTCAATAAGGGAGAATCCATCTAAATTCATCAAGTTGCAATTTGTAATATCGACATGCATATTATTGTGGCAGTGTCTATTCTTACAACAATTTTCAACAAATTGTTGTAAGAATAGCCATGAATCTTATTCTTACAACAAATAATATTACGGATTAGATAATGAGAAACGAATAATTATTACCTGTAGATTAAATATGTTGTAAGAATAGCCTCTAGAGCCTATTCTTACAACAAAAAAGATAATGTTGTAATTAATCATATATATTTATTGTATTATATAGATCTATATACATTTCTTCATATGCACAACATATAATTCATCATCATAGAATAAAATATTACATAAAAACAATAAAATACAATTTTGATAATCGTAAAAAACATGATAAAAGTTTTTTTAAAAAGCTTCTAAAAATCATTTAAAATACTAGAAGATTTTAAAAGTATGAAGTTTAAATTTTGATAAAATATCTGAAATATAAAAACAATGCAATGCAAAAAAACTGTTAAAGCAAAGGTTCACAAATGATCACAAATGAATTTTACATTTTGATGCATTGCTTACAACACCAATAGGTTGATTTTGGCTGTTTTGTCTTTGAAAGCACTATCCATTATGTCTCTATATATGTTTTCATATTATTACAATACGTCCATTCTACAAATGTACTATCTTTCTTGTGATTAAGTATGACGTGATATGTGAGTATTGTTCAACTAGACATGACTAAAGACCAATTACCCTTTCTCTTTATTATTGAAATAAAACAAAATCCAACTAACTTATTTAATTAGTTTATTCATAAATCATATAAAAATACGTCTATTATAAGGCTGTAATCATAAAATAATAATTTATATGAAAAAAGTTACAAATCGTTACGAAACCCAATGCAACTATATATGATAGCTATTTTAAATAAAAATTTGTTTCCTCATTGAATGGATTCCGTAATATCATTTGTTGTAAGAATAAGATTTGCAGCTATTTTTACAACAATTTGTTCAAAATTTTTGTTCAAAATTGTTGTAAGAATAGACACTGCCTATTATTGTTCATAAAATAATATTTCTGGAACGCCAAATCATTAAAAATGCACCATTGTCCATACATAAAAACATAAAACGCAAGAACAACAAACACCCCACTCCCACCTGCCGCCATCTTTACCAATGTAATCGGAAACATTGTTTAATTTTTGTTTAACATTTATTTCTGACGTATAATGATGTGTTGTATCACTTGTGAATGTATGTTGTGTTTATATACTGATAAACTTAATGGTGTATGGTAATAAAGAATTGAAAAATAAAAAGTCTGTCTGTAATAATTAATGTCTTCTTTTAATTAAGCTTTTCTTTGTAAAGTATAGATGCACTGTTTGTGTAATAATTAATTAGCAGCCTGATTAGTTTTGTTGTTGTTCTAATCGGAAACACATCAAGGAGACCCAAGCCAATGATACACATTCTTGATATTGCAATAAAAACTTTTTTCCAAGCCATAATTAAGCTTGCTCAAGCTGGTAATGAAATTATATAAATCTGCTATGCTACCATTATAATTTCAACAAATGACACGCTAAGTTGGATTTTTATAGTGCTAGCTCACTAGCATGTCTACCTCAAGGACCCATTATCCTGATACCGAGCCAACCAGTCTTTGCTTTTTCTCCTTAATACTTCGTGCTTAGTGGGGAAGCAACAAATACCAATTTTATAGTCTTTGGTTTACCTGATCGTGACTCAAACCCACGATCTACCGCACTCGAGGGAAGCACACTAACCATTACACCAATATCTTAATTAAAACTCCACAATGATGCAAAAAATATTGAAGATATTATACATTGCGATTATCAAACTGATATACAAGCAATAATATAAAAATATTGATCCCAAGTTAACTGGCTTATAAAAGCAATTATGATGTAATCACGTTCGGTCCGATCTCTCATGATTTTTTTTTAATAATAACATATGCATAAACATAGAGGGCAAAATCATTGTACATAACTCGATTTTATGCTCAAATTAATTTCTTCTTTTTTTTAATTAATGGGGGCGATTTTGAAGTGGGGTCGATTTTGCAGTGGGGCGATTTGACTTACATTCACATAGACTTATGGTCCAGTAGGTAATACATTTGACTTACATTCACATAGACTTATGGTCCAGTAGGTAATACATTCACATAGACTTATGGTCCAGTAGGTAATACATTTGATTTATCTTTTAGTTACAACTACAGATTTTTTTAAGGTTTATCTTTTAATTTGTACAATCTAAATAATGTATGACTGCTTGTGAAGGTGTTCCTGTTAGAAAACACTCTATTCTACCATCAGTGAATCACAGATCTACTGTGATTGCTAGTGTTTTTATTCTACCATCAGTGAATCACAGATGAACACTACTGTGATTGCTAGTGTTTTTATTCTACCATCAGTGAATCACAGATGAACACTACTGTGATTGCTAGTGTTATGTTTAAATATGACACAGTCATTCATGACTGGCAGTTGTTAAGGATTTGAAAAAAAAAATATGCAATAAACAACTATTCAGGATGTAATTTACCAGTGTTTCACCCACATTCAGAGTGGTACACACTGGCACCAGTGTAAACAATCAGAAAAATCAGATTTTCAGGAAAAACCACTTGTTAGTACTGGAGTTACTATTAACTTTGATAAGAAAGAATTTGGCTGTAAGTGAACAGGGAAGAAAATCTAACTAAGACTTGCAGGGAAGTAAGGAGATTTATTTGTTTTAAGCCAGTGCTAGTGTATGCAACAAAATTGAGTGGTTTTAGTTAAAAAAGGTCAATTTTTATGACATGAGAATAGACCTTTTGCACAATCCCAACTCTAAAATTAGATTTGTTTACTCATATATAGAAGTTATATCCCTTTAATGAATGCAAAAGGATCCCTTTTCATGTAAAGTTCAATGAAAATAACATATATTTCCACCCATAATCTGAACAAAATGTTTAATGACTAATGTTGTAACAACTTGTACATTTTTTATTTGCTATAGAATTGTCCTTTTATTTTTTACAAGGTTTAAATAATTACAAATTATCAGAAAATTATTCTCAAATTGATTGTTCTTTCTGTTGCTCTTTCTAGAATAAGTACCATATTACCAGTCGTAAGTTAAAAAGGTACAAAAGCGTATAATTTTAGAATCAAACCAAGAATATGCAAAAGGTCTTTTAAAGACAGTCAAATGTTTATTAGTTACAATGTATACAAATTTAGAGAAAAAAATACTGTTTATAAAATTTAAGGACTATATATATATTTGTCATAGGTTTGATTCCAGCGAGTGCAGAAATTGTGCAGCCGTTTGTGATGGGATGTGACACACGTAATCCTAAGATGATGCCCTTATGTTTGGGAGGTGTACAAAAATTGATCATACATGAAGCTATATCTATGGTAATTTAACAAGAGTAAAATTGTTCATAATATTATTTGTAAAAATCAGTATCATTATAAAAAAAACATGAGTTTATTAAACAGATATCCAGCTAAAAAGAAAGACATGATAAACAGTGACAATACATTAGCAGGGTTAGTGAATGAGTTACCTTACTACTAGCTGAGAGGGTAGAGTCTGTTGGTTAAAAACCATTACTCTTAGAATAAAGCAAAATCATAACTAGTGTACTTGACAGATTTTGTTACATTTAACATTTAGAGTTAATTCTGGATGTTTTCATCTTATAAAAGTTATTCATGGTTTTGCCATCACATGGTCAATTGGTAATCAATGTCTGTCCATGATCACCTTTCACACACAATTTACATATCAATCTCCTAGGACGAAATGTCCTCAAAAAAGTTCCTCATTTCCTTTAGTAAAGAGATTGTTTGTAGCTTTTTTTCTCTATATTTTTAGTTAGATATTGTACAATATTCATGTCAATTTCTTTCTCTCACCACTTTAATATGGGTGAATGTGACCTGCATCAATTTTTATGATTTTTAAGTCACATTTGTATTGTTAGACAATGTAGTTCTACTTCAGTAAGAGGTTTAAAGCTAAAATAAAGTGCTGTTGAAATATAATAAATATAATTCTGTCATAGTAGATGTTATTTTGACCTCTAATTTAAATATAGGTCATAGTAGTACCAGGTATTTAACTCCACTTTCAACAATATTTCAGTTATTTCATTGGTGGATAGCTTTGATGATGGAAGAAAATCTGAATATTAATAGAAAATCATCAACTTGTCACAAATCTTTGACTGATTTTTGCATATGAAAGTTGTATCAAGTACACCTCATTAGTGGGAATTCTAACTGTCTGGTTTGGATGGATAAAACTGTTATAAAAGTTCCATCCTTGCAGCCCTTAGTCTCAGTTACAATGCTAGGGATTGTACATACATACAGGCTTTACAGTGATTTATTTTAGTTATCTATGAAAATATTTGGTAGTTTGTATTTTGCGATTATTTGCATGATATTTAGCCTATTAATAGTATACCGGCAGTCTTTATTTTTGCGCTAATGATCAAAAAGCAAAAAATAAGCTAAAATTTGTACCCTGCAAGAATAATCCACTAGACAGTACATTCATTGTAGACAGTAAATATTGTTGTTACATACATGTATATATGTTTTACATACATGTATTACAGACAGAACCGCATCGGTGGTGTAATGGTTAGCGTGCTCGCCTCGAGTGCATTAGATCTTGGGTTCGAACACCTATGGGGTCAAACCCCGATCAGATCAAACCAAAGACTATGGAGATGGTATTTGTTGCTTTCTGCTAAGCATGCATCATTAAGGAGAAATAGCAATGACTGATTGGCTCGCAATCAGGATAATGTGTCCAAATGGGGCGGTAGATCATGGGTTCGAGCCCCGATCGGGTCAAACCAAAGACTATAAAATTGGTATTGTTGCTTCTCCGCTAAGCACGCAGCATTATGGAGAAAGAGCAAAGACTGAATGGCTCGGAATCAGGATAATGTGTCAGAGTGGGGCGACATGTCTATCTGCGGACTGTTGTTTCAGTGAGCTAGCACTATAAAAATCCAGCTAAGCATGTTGGTCTAGTACAAAGCGGACCTCATCATCATTTCATTGAAAGTTAACTTGTTCTCGCCATGATATAGCTAAAATATTGCTGAGTTGGCATAACAACAATCACTCACTCACTATTACAGATGGCTG